>CM024269.1:16045554-16059077 GCA_013621005.1 Aeschynomene evenia | reverse complement strand
ATAATATCTGTAACTTTGAAGAAAGTTAGTGGAACTCAAACAATTGTTTGAGAACTGGATGTAGGCATCATTGGCCGAACCAGTAAAATTGTGTTCACTTTCTATACTTCTCTCTGAACTTGATTGCTAGTTTAATTTCTAGTTGCTTAATCTTTATCTTAATTCACACTCTATATAAAGTATAAGATGCATGATATTAACTAGTTTTTTCTATCAGAAAATTACATCAGTGAGAAACACAACTTTTGAAGTGAAAACGTGCAAGAACATAATGAGTTCTTAGAGCAGATTTTCTGTAAACCAGTCATCGTAATTCTTCATATACGGATTCTTTAACCGTTGGATCGAGCTGAAAATTTGTGAGAATGTTAAGGACACATAGTTCTAACATTTGAACGGTTGGATCTTTGATTCGATGACTGGGGTGAGAGATATCAATAACGTAATGAACCAGTACAAATTATGCTCTCACAGAAAATAATATCAGAAACTTCTATGAGGGTTCTGAGTCTCTATGACCATTTCTCTTTGAACCAGAATGTGTTTCTGAAGTTTATAGTATATTATTATGTGCGTAGATATTATCTAGAATAAGTTCCTAATTCTTCATATTAGATAACTTATCTAGAAAGTATCTCTATACATGGTTTCTAAGTGCTACAACTATGTTAATATCTCATGTATATATTGAATATATTATCATGTTAATATAGTTATTATTATACTAACTCTCTTTCATTATGACTTCAAGTATTTACACTTGATAGTTATAATCTACAAGTTTCAGAAATCACCAAGAAGGTTGATCTTCTCAGAAAGCAAAGTTTCTGAGAAACTTTACTTTCTCAAAAGGACTCTCCGCTGCGACTCAGAAGGATACCCTTCTGAGAAGTGTTTTTGAAAGAAAGATTTTTAGAAGAGTATTTTGAAAATTTAAGCACGATTCAATCCCCCCTTCTCGTGCTAACACACACCTTCAATTGGTATCAGAGCCAGGCCTCTGGGGTTGAGCAATCTCACGATTGCAGAGGTTAAAAGGTCCAATGAAGGATTGAGAAAGCTAATTCATCATATGTGTGAGAATACTTTTTCAAAACAAACTCTTTCTTATTCTAGTTTCTGAGAATGTCTTTGTGAGTTAAAATTCTCTTTTCAAAAAGATATATCAAGTCGACTTCGACTATATTTTGCTCTCCTGCAATTTTATATCTCTTGAGAAAGCAGAATTGCATATCCTGCATATCTTACTCTCTTGACCAATCCAAATTTGTAAATTATTTATTTTGAATCTGATATCAAGATCATTCTTTTAAAAATATACACTTACTGATAACTATCTTGCAAATGCTTTCTTGCTCACATGAGCTTTATGATAAGTGTAAGTGAGAGCTCTCATCGGGCTAATTCAAAAACTGAGAACACTTTACTTCTCACCTATTCTAAAGTGGTGTATCTTTTCAAGAAGGTGATAAACATGTATGAGAAGATTATTTCAAAATTTAACAAATTCAACTTATTGAATGTTTTCATTCATAATTGAATATCTAAGGTACCAGAGAACCCCTTAGGTTTCTGATGTACACTTTGCTCCATCTTCTCTACATCATTTTATAAGTAAAGTGGGTGTTTCTAAAAGGTTCAGATGATCTAGGTTTCTTAAACTTAAATCTGACATTCTTGAAAAAGCCAGTTGAGAAATCTTATTCTCACTTACTTTAAGAATTCATTGAGTGTACCTTCACTTGAAAACAGTTTATCTGGTGTATTTTCTTGGTTTATTATCTTAATACATATTCTCTTCAACTAACCAAGGAAGGACCCAATTGAAATTCAGTGGGTACCAGAAACTTCTTTATCTTGCAGGTTCAACTAAAGTGAAAAGAACTCAACACACAAATGAGTTCAGTGGAGAATTCAAGAGGGTTCTGAAGAATCTCTTATGAGAACAAGCTGAGATGGATCAAGCTTATAAAAAGTCTGAATTATCATTCTTTACAATAGCTACAAAACTCTTTCAAGAAGATTTGTCTAAGGAACTTGGAGTGCTCATCTCATTCTCATCAAGCAAATCATACATTCAGAAAGTGGTGAAGCCTTCTGAAAGGAGTCCATCTAAGAAGCTCTCCGAAGCTTCTACAACAACTTCTGAGAAACCTAGCAAGATGAGAAAGCAACTATGGGCAATTCCTGGAAAGAATTATTTCAAAGAAGACTCTGAATATTCCCCTCAAGCAACAAGTCTCAGAAAGTGAACTCAGAATCACTTTTGGCACCAGAAATCAAAATCCTCAAGGATCACATTCAATTCCAAAGTGAGGTATTTCTGAAACTAAAACATTATATGCTAATTGTTGTTGTGCATGAAATATGTATGAACTATGTATATGCATATTTGATTTAATTGTGTGAAAACATTTTTCAAATTAAATGCATTGCATCAACATGTCATCTACATAAGCATATCCCTCTCACACCCTATCAAATCCTCTGAGAAGATCAACTCCAGAAGTCAACCTTCTCAAGCATTTGGTCAAACTCAGAAAGTAAATTATCGTGGGATAATTGCAACTCAGACTTATCCAAGATGGTCCAAGGGCAAGGAGGAAATACTGCTGACTCCTCTTCTGAGGACGATGCAACAAGGTTCCGGGTGGAACATTGCACCCTAGACGCTGGAAGCTCAAGGAAGGAGCCCAAAAGGAAGCAACCTGAAGCTTCTGTGGCGGATCCTTCAGAAGCAACCACGACTGAGGTTGCTAGTGTGGATGATGAGTCTCTGACTCAGAAAATGGATGACATCCAGAAGGAAATTGATCAGCCTTCTGAGACTCAAGTTGCTGACCAAGCCATGCATCCTCCACCACTACCTTCTCCACCCATGTCTCAGGAAGGAGCTGAGAAAATTCAAGAAGAGGTACAACATCAACAAACTCCTCCCTCTTCATCTCAGAAAGAACCAACTTCTGATGCTGGTCATGTCTCTTCTGAAACCCCTAAAGAACATAAGGAAACTCGTAGTTCAGAGGTGGGCACTGACGCTACCGTGGCTACCAGCGTAGTAGCAGTTGAGGCATTTGTTGCCGGTAGTTCCTTAGAAGGGACTCAGTCTGAGAAAGACTCTCAGAAGGGATCTGAGGTTCACATGGTTGATGTCACTTAGACTGCTCCTCTTCCCTTCAATAAATTGAGTCCCTCCTTCTCCATCATTGAGTCCATGATTGGAGCGGGCTTCGAATTTGGAAGTATGGTGCAATAGTCTAGCCCAGAATGAGAAACTCTTCGTCAGAAAGCTTCTACCAGCACTGTCATCAATATATTATCAGAACAGGCAATGATTCTCTTCCGAAAGTGGATTGCCACTTTAGGGCTTGAGAAACCATTTGGTAATGGGTCTTGTGCTTCAGAATCGAACCCACACAAAATTTAACCTAGAGAAAATTTATTACCTTTTGCTTTGGGTAATTACTTTCTTCTACGGTCAAATTACCCTCTCTCTACTACTTGGTGACACTCAGAAGAGTGGCCCTTCCTAAGCTCATCATCTCATATATGCTGGCTGCAGTGGCTAAGGGGAAGGAAAAGCATGGTGCCTTGCCTTATGGGATGGTTCTTACAAGAATCCTCAAGTATCTCAATTTCCCTTTTGAGAATGAGAGCTGTTTCCTCCCCTCTGGATGTTGAAAGTGTATGTGTGCACGAGAAGGGGGGGGGGTTGAATCGTGCAAGTTTTGAAAATTACCTTTTAAAACTTTTACTTAGAAAGCTGTTTTTACTCAGAAGGTGGATTTAAGAGCTTGCAGCGGAAATAGCTTTCTGAGAAGATTAAGTTTCTGAGAACTTAGTCTTTCTAAGAGAGTTCCTATCTGAGTAGTCTTAAGAGAATGACTTTGAGTTATAATCTTTTAAACGCTTTCTGATTTTAATCAGTAATGTTTTCACAAGACCTCTTAATTAAAACCGTGGTTGAGTTTTCTCAAAGCTTTATGCAATTAAAGAGTAATAGAGAAAAGCTTAACACAAAGAGTTTTATACTGGTTCGGTTATAACCAACCTACTCCAGTCCTCAACCTTCAGTTGAGAGTTCTTAGATATTCTTCTTAATGTGCCTTCTCAGACAGCACTGCCTTTACCAAGTAAAGGACTTCCACCACTTCACAACCCGAAGTGGATTTCCTTGCCTCACACTAGAGGACTTCCTTGCCTTAAACACTTAAGGACTTCCTTGCCTCACAACAGAGGACTTCCTTGCCTTAATCAATTAAGGACTTTGAACGTTGCCTCAAACACCAGAGGACTTAAACTTGCCTTCACACAAAGAAGGACTTAGCGTTTTTCGAAGGTTTGATTTGATCGAAAATAACTACCAAGACTAAGTTACAAACCTAGTTTTACACTTAGTAGACTTCTAGAATTAACTTAAAAATGTAAGAATTTACACCAATTCAGAACTAGAAGATTTTGCAAAGTTAGAGAAACAATTTCGTAAAAATTGTCTTTCTGAGAAAGTTCTAAGTTTTCGCAAAATGATTTTCAATTCAACAGAGTTTTGGCACGTTTAATCAAGATTTTTAGCGCAAGAGTTTCATCACATTGCTCTGGAATTGAACTCATATATATAGGCATCAAAGAGCCGCGAAATTAGAAGCTTTCACTTTGCTTATGTGGCTGTGTCCTTTTCAGAACGGCTCCCTGCTACAGTCAGCGCAAAATGAGGAACTTTTCAGAACTGCACAGTGCGCGTGTTTCCACTTCCTTGGCTAGTTGTAGCGAGCTTTCTGAGTCTGTTTGCACTTCCTTGAGTCCAGACACTTGGTTGCTTCTGAGTCCAACCTTCTAAGAGTTGTACGGACTTCTGAGCCTAACCTTCTGAGGGAAGACCCTTCTGAGAACTACTAGTCGCGAGGTCTTCTGAGACCCTTCTGAGGCGACAGTGTTCTTTCCTCAGAAACATGTTTTCACCTTCTGCGCTTCTGAGATATCCTTTCTGATATCTTTGGCGCTATGATTTTATCAATTGATCTCGAGGTTACTTGATGTTTTGTCTTGGTCTTTGCTCATGGCATTGCAATAATTATAGTTTTCTGAGACACTTAGCGCACATATTAGCAAAACCTTAAGTAAAATTTTATACTTATAGCTTACCTTGTTATCATTAAAACTTTCATAACTCTAAGAGAATTATGCTTAATTCTCTCAGAAGGGTTCTGGAGCTTACAATCTCCCCCTTTTTGATGATAACAACTTAAGTCTTAAGATAATAATTTTGCTTAAGTTCAGAAGTGTTTCTGAGTAAGTTCTCAACTTATTCAGAATTCACTTTTGCTTTCTTAGAAACTAATTTAGCTTTCTGAGAGAATGCTTCGTTATTTTCTTAGAAGGCTGAGATAATCAACAGTTCAAGTATGCAATGTATGATTACTGTTTGAGATTATCAATTACATAGCATGTATTTCATGATAAATGTATGTATGAGATTCAGAAATATCAAGCTAAGTAAATCAGGAGATGCCAAAAAATAAATAATAAAAGATAAGCATAAGATACGTAAAACATGAGATGCCAAAATAATGATTTTTCATTTATGGTTTTGTAAAGATACAAAATATTTGGCTCCCCCTAAGTTGTTGCTCCCCCTGAGTTCTAGCCTAGTGTTTACGATAGCCAATGTACAAAAATTTTATCATTTCATCTACTCCCCCTTTGTTACATCAAAAAGGGTGGCTAAGACATAAACGCCATCATTGACTTAGAACTACTGCTTTCTGGCAATGTAGCGTAGCAGCTGGCATATCTCCATGAGAATCTCGCTCTGAGTCGCATTCTGAGCGCATTCGGGAGGGAGTTCAGAGGCAGTGGAAGGCTGTTGAGAAGATGAGGGTTGAGATGAAGGAGGACGAGAGACTTCAGCCTCAAGTACTTCATCGATTATGTCCCTTGTTTGATATTCAGGAGGTTCTTCTTCTTGTACAGCTTTACCTTCAATAGCAGCAAGTTCAATCGAAGGCTGCCTTTGAGTGTCCTCAGCAACTAGAGCAAGGTCTAGATCAGAGGGTTGCCTAGCTGACGGTTGCAAAGCACCAAAAGTCTGAGCATCGTCGGAGAGGTTGAAGGTTGAGATCTTGCTATGCATGGCTTCAATGCTCTTCAACTTCTCAGTTCGACCAAAGAAAGGCCGAAATTGCACAGAGGGTGTAGTGACTACCATCCTTCCCAGCTGAAAGCCGGAACCAATCATTGAGTCCGTTATCGAGAAGGTGGGACCTTGTTGATCAAAGGATATAGGAGGAACCTCTGTTATATCTTGAGGAGGAACCTCTGGTTCCTTCTGAGAGTCCTTCTCAGATAGAGTTCCGTCTAAGGGACTGTGGGCAACAAATGCCTCAACTGCTGCAACTCCGGCAGCCATGGTAGCGTCAGCGCCCACCTCTGAGCTGAGCCCAGTGCTGGTGGTCCCTGGCACTACGGCATGTGTTGAGACATGAGTTTCCTCATGTTCCAAAGGGATCTCAGTAGAGAGGAGACCAACCTCAGAAGTTGGTTCAATTAGGCTTCCTCATGCTGTAGTTGTTGTTGTTGTTGCATCTGAGCAGCTTCTGGAGTCTCAGAAGGTTGATCCAGGCCTTCTGACTTCACGCATCGTCTGAGCCAATGACTCAGCATTCACAGTGGCAACTTCAGTTGTGGTTGCCTCAGAAAGTTCCACATAGAAACCGCAGAGGGCTTCTTCTGGGGCTCTTTCTTGGAGCTTCCAGCATCTGGAGTGCGATGCTCAATGCGAAAGCTTGCCGCATCTTCTTCCTCGGAAGAGGAATCAGCTACATTTCCTCCATGCCCCTGAATGTCTTCTCTGGTGGGGGAGACATTTCCAGATGGAGAGGAGTGATGAGAAGCTTCTGCTTCTTCTTCAACAGCAGCAGTAGTAGCAGCGGCGGTGGTGGCAGCAGTAGCAGTAACTGCTACAATTTCTTTAGTTTTAACCCACCAAATTTAAAACTAAACTCCTGCATTCCTTGAAATATCAGGGACAAAGGAGTGGGGATAAAAACCACCAGAAACAGAGCCCGCCAAAGACGACGGGTAAAGAAATTGTAGCAGTTACTGCTACTGCTGCCACCACCGCCGCTGCTACTACTGCTGCTGTTGAAGAAGAAGCAGAAGCTTCTCATCACTCCTCTCCATCTGGAAATGTCTCCCACCAGAGAAGACATTCAGGGGCATGGAGGAAATGTAGCTGATTCCTCTTCCGAGGAAGAAGATGCGGCAAGCTTTCGCATTGAGCATCGCACTCCAGATGCTGGAAGCTCCAAGAAAGAGCCCCAGAAGAAGCCCTCTGCGGTTTCTATAGTGGAACTTTCTGAGGCAACCACAACTGAAGTTGCCACTGTGAATGCTGAGTCATTGGCTCAGACGATGCGTGAAGTTCAGAAGGCACTGGATCAACCTTCTGAGACTCCAGAAGCTGCTCAGATGCAACAACAACAACAACTACAGCATGAGGAAGCCTAATTGAACCAACTTCTGAGGTTGGTCTCTCTCTACTGAGATCCCTTTGGAACATGAGGAAACTCATGTCTCAACACATGCCGTAGTGCCAGGGACCACCAGCACTGGGCTCAGCTCAGAGGTGGGCGCTGACGCTACCATGGCTGCCGGAGTTGCAGCAGTTGAGGCATTTGTTGCCCACAGTCCTTAGAGGAACTCTATCTGAGAAGGACTCTCAGAAGGAACCAGAGGTTCCTCCTCAAGATATAACAGAGGTTCCTCCTATATCCTTTGATCAACAAGGTCCCACCTTTCTCGATAACGGACTCAATGATTGGTTCCGGCTTTCAGCTGGAAGGATGGTAGTCACCACCCTCTGTGCAATTTCGGCCTTTCTTTGGTCGAACTGAGAAGTTGAAGAGCATTGAAGCCATGCATAGCAAGATCTCAACCTTCAACCTCTCCGACGATGCTCAGACTTTGGTGCTATGGAGCAACCGTCAGCTAGGCAACCCTCTGATCTAGACCTTGCTCTAGTTGCTGAGGACACTCAAAGGCAGCCTTCGATTGAACTTGCTGCTATTGAAGGTAAAGCTGTACAAGAAGAAGAACCTCCTGAATATCAAACAAGGGACATAATCGATGAAGTACTTGAGGCTGAAGTCTCTCGTCCTCCTTCATCTCAACCCTCATCTTCTCAACAGCCTTCCACTGCCTCTGAACTCCCTCCCGAATGCGCTCAGAATGCGACTCAGAGCGAGATTCTCATGGAGATATGCCAGCTGCTACGCTACATTGCCAGAAAGCAGTAGTTCTAAGTCAATGATGGCGTTTATGTCTTAGCCACCCTTTTTGATGTAACAAAGGGGGGAGATGAAATGATAAAATTTTTGTACATTGGCTATCGTAAACACTAGGCTAGAACTAGGGGGAGCAACAACTTAGGGGGAGCCAAATATTTTGTATCTTTACAAAACCATAAATGAAAAATCATTATTTTGGCATCTCATGTTTTTACGTATCTTATGCTTATCTTTTATTATTTATTTTTTGCATCTCCTGATTTACTTAGCTTGATATTTCTGAATCTCATACATACATTTATCATGAAATACATGCTATGTAATTGATAATCTCAAACAGTAATCATACATTGCATACTTGAACTGTTGATTATCTCAGCCTTCTAAGAAAATAACGAAGCTTCTCTCAGAAAGCTAAATTAGTTTCTAAGAAAGCAAAAGTGAATTCTGAATAAGTTGAGAACTTACTCAGAAACACTTCTGAACTTAAGCAAAATTATTATCTTAAGACTTAAGTTGTTATCATCAAAAAGGGGGAGATTGTAAGCTCCAGAACCCTTCTGAGAGAATTAAGCATAATTCTCTTAGAGTTATGAAAGTTTTAATGATAACAAGGTAAGCATAAGTATAAAATTTTACTTAAGGTTTTGCTAATATGTGCGCTAAGTGTCTCAGAAAACTATAAATTATTGCAATGCCATGAGCAAAGACCAAGACAAAACATCAAGTAACCTCGAGATCAATTGATAAAATCATAGCGCCAAAGATATCAGAAAGGATATCTCAGAAGCGCAGAAGGTGAAAACATGTTTCTGAGGAAAGAACACTGTCGCCTCAGAAGGGTCTCAGAAGACCTCGCGACTAGTAGTTCTCAGAAGGGTCTTCCCTCAGAAGGTTAGCCTCAGAAGTCCGTACAACTCTTAGAAGGTTGGACTCAGAAGCAACCAAGTGTCTGGACTCAAGGAAGTGCAAACAGACTCAGAAAGCTCGCTACAACTAGCCAAGGAAGTGGAACACGCGCACTGTGCAGTTCTGAAAAGTTCCTCATTTTGCGCTGACTGTAGCAGGGAGCCGTTCTGAAAAGGACACAGCCACATAAGCAAAGTGAAAGCTTCTAATTTCGCGGCTCTTTGATGCCTATATATATGAGTTCAATTCCAGAGCAATGTGACGAAACTCTTGCGCTAAAAATCTTGATTAAACGTGCCAAAACTCTGTTGAATTGAAAATCATTTTGCGAAAACTTAGAACTTTCTCAGAAAGACAATTTTTACGAAATTGTTTCTCTAACTTTGCAAAATCTTCTAGTTCTGAATTGGTGTAAATTCTTACATTTTTAAGTTAATTCTAGAAGTCTACTAAGTGTAAAACTAGGTTTGTAACTTAGTCTTGGTAGTTATTTTCGATCAAAATCAAACCTTCGAAAAACGCTAAGTCCTTCTTTGTGTGAAGGCAAGTTTAAGTCCTCTGGTGTTTGAGGCAACGTTCAAGTCCTTAATTGATTAAGGCAAGGAAGTCCTCTGTTGTGAGGCAAGGAAGTCCTTAAGTGTTTAAGGCAAGGAAGTCCTCTAGTGTGAGGCAAGGAAATCCACTTCGGGTTGTGAAGTGGTGGAAGTCCTTTACTTGGTAAAGGCAGTGCTGTCTGAGAAGGCACATTAAGAAGAATATCTAAGAACTCTCAACTGAAGGTTGAGGACTGGAGTAGGTTGGTTATAACCGAACCAGTATAAAACTCTTTGTGTTAAGCTTTTCTCTATTACTCTTTAATTGCATAAAGCTTTGAGAAAAACTCAACCACGGTTTTAATTAAGAGGTCTTGTGAAAACATTACTGATTAAAATCAGAAAGCGTTTAAAGATTATAACTCAAAGTCATTTCTTAAGACTACTCAGATAGGAACTTCTTAGAAAGACTAAGTTCTCAGAAACTTAATCTTCTCAGAAAGCTATTTCCGCTGCAAGCTCTTAAATCCACCTTCTGAGTAAAAACAGCTTTCTAAGTAAAAGTTTTAAAAGGTAATTTTCAAAACTTGCACGATTCAACCCCCCCCCCCTTCTCGTGCACACATACACTTTCAACATCCAGAGGGGAGGAAACAGCTCTCATTTCAAAGGAAATTGAGATACTTGAGGATTCTTGTAAGAACCATCCATAAGGCAAGGCACCATGCTTTTCCTTCCCCTTAGCCACTGCAGCCAGCATATATGAGATGATGAGCTTAGGAAGGGCCACTCTTCTGAGTGTCACCAAGTAGTAGAGAGAGGGTAATTTGACCGTAGAAGAAAGTAATTACCCAAAGCAAAGGTAATAAATTTTCTCTAGGTTAAATTTTGTGTGGGTTCGATTCTGAAGCACAAGACCCATTACCAAATGGTTTCTCAAGCCCTAAAGTGGCAATCCACTTTCGGAAGAGATCATTGCCTGTTCTGATAATATATTGATGACAGTGCTGGTAGAAGCTTTCTGACGAAGAGTTTCTCATTCTGGGCTAGACTATTGCACCATACTTCCAAATTCGAAGCCCGCTCCAATCATGGACTCAATGATGGAGAAGGAGGGACTCAATTTATTGAAGGGAAGAGGAGCAGTCTAAGTGACATCAACCATGTGAACCTCAGATCCCTTCTGAGAGTCTTTCTCAGACTGAGTCCCTTCTAAGGAACTACCGGCAACAAATGCCTCAACTGCTACTACGCTGGTAGCCACGGTAGCGTCAGTGCCCACCTCTGAACTACGAGTTTCCTTATGTTCTTTAGGGGTTTCAGAAGAGACATGACCAGCATCAGAAGTTGGTTCTTTCTGAGATGAAGAGGGAGGAGTTTGTTGATGTTGTACCTCTTCTTGAATTTTCTCAGCTCCTTCCTGAGACATGGTGGAGAAGGTAGTGGTGGAGGATGCATGGCTTGGTCAGCAACTTGAGTCTCAGAAGGCTGATCAATTTCCTTCTGGATGTCATCCATTTTCTGAGTCAGAGACTCATCATCCACACTAGCAACCTCAGTCGTGGTTGCTTCTGAAGGATCCGCCACAGAAGCTTCAGGTTGCTTCCTTTTGGGCTCCTTCCTTGAGCTTCCAGCGTCTAGGGTGCAATGTTCCACCCGGAACTTGTTGCATCGTCCTCAGAAGAGGAGTCAGCAGTATTTCCTCCTTGCCCTTGGACCATCTTGGATAAGTCTGAGTTGCAATTATCCCACGATAATTTACTTTCTGAGTTTGACCAAATGCTTGAGAAGGTTGACTTCTGGAGTTGATCTTCTCAGAGGATTTGATAGGGTGTGAGAGGGATATGCTTATGTAGATGACATGTTGATGCAATGCATTTAATTTGAAAAATGTTTTCACACAATTAAATCAAATATGCATATACATAGTTCATACATATTTCATGCACAACAACAATTAGCATATAATGTTTTAGTTTCAGAAATACCTCACTTTGGAATTGAATGTGATCCTTGAGGATTTTGATTTCTGGTGCCAAAAGTGATTCTGAGTTCACTTTCTGAGACTTGTTGCTTGAGGGGAATATTCAGAGTCTTCTTTGAAATAATTCTTTCCAGGAATTGCCCATAGTTGCTTTCTCATCTTGCTAGGTTTCTCAGAAGTTGTTGTAGAGCTTCGGAGAGCTTCTTAGATGGACTCCTTTCAGAAGGCTTCACCACTTTCTGAATGTATGATTTGCTTGATGAGAATGAGATGAGCACTCCAAGTTCCTTAGACAAATCTTCTTGAAAGAGTTTTGTAGCTATTGTAAAGAATGATAATTCAGACTTTTTATAAGCTTGATCCATCTCAGCTTGTTCTCATAAGAGATTCTTCAGAACCCTCTTGAATTCTCCACTGAACTCATTTGTGTTGAGTTCTTTTCACTTTAGTTGAACCTGCAAGATAAAGAAGTTTCTGGTACCCACTGAATTTCAATTGGGTCCTTCCTTGGTTAGTTGAAGAGAATATGTATTAAGATAATAAACCAAGAAAATACACCAGATAAACTGTTTTCAAGTGAAGGTACACTCAATGAATTCTTAAAGTAAGTGAGAATAAGATTTCTCAACTGGCTTTTTCAAGAATGTCAGATTTAAGTTTAAGAAACCTAGATCATCTGAACCTTTTAGAAACACCCACTTTACTTATAAAATGATGTAGAGAAGATGGAGCAAAGTGTACATCAGAAACCTAAGGGGTTCTCTGGTACCTTAGATATTCAATTATGAATGAAAACATTCAATAAGTTGAATTTGTTAAATTTTGAAAATCTTCTCATACATGTTTATCACCTTCTTGAAAAGATACACCACTTTAGAATAGGTGAGAAGTAAAG
Organism: Aeschynomene evenia; assembly: GCA_013621005.1. Lineage (NCBI taxonomy): Eukaryota > Viridiplantae > Streptophyta > Magnoliopsida > Fabales > Fabaceae > Aeschynomene > Aeschynomene evenia. The sequence continues at coordinate 16,046,471 of CM024269.1, read as the reverse complement.
TGTTCTCAGTTTTTGAATTAGCCCGATGAGAGCTCTCACTTACACTTATCATAAAGCTCATGTGAGCAAGAAAGCATTTGCAAGATAGTTATCAGTAAGTGTATATTTTTAAAAGAATGATCTTGATATCAGATTCAAAATAAATAATTTACAAATTTGGATTGGTCAAGAGAGTAAGATATGCAGGATATGCAATTCTGCTTTCTCAAGAGATATAAAATTGCAGGAGAGCAAAATATAGTCGAAGTCGACTTGATATATCTTTTGAAAAGAGAATTTTAACTCACAAAGACAATTCTCAGAAACTAGAATAAGAAAGAGTTTGTTTTGAAAAAGTATTCTCACACATATGATGAATTAGCTTTCTCAATCCTTCATTGGACCTTTTAACCTCTGCAATCGTGAGATTGCTCAACCCAGAGGCCTGGCTCTGATACCAATTGAAGGTGTGTGTTAGCACGAGAAGGGGGGATTGAATCGTGCTTAAATTTTCAAAATACTCTTCTAAAAATCTTTCTTTCAAAAACACTTCTCAGAAGGGTATCCTTCTGAGTCGCAGCGGAGAGTCCTTTTGAGAAAGTAAAGTTTCTCAGAAACTTTGCTTTCTGAGAAGATCAACCTTCTTGGTGATTTCTGAAACTTGTAGATTATAACTATCAAGTGTAAATACTTGAAGTCATAATGAAAGAGAGTTAGTATAATAATAACTATATTAACATGATAATATATTCAATATATACATGAGATATTAACATAGTTGTAGCACTTAGAAACATGTATAGAGATACTTTCTAGATAAGTTATCTAATATGAAGAATTAGGAACTTATTCTAGATAATATCTACGCACATAATAATATACTATAAACTTCAGAAACACATTCTGGTTCAAAGAGAAATGGTCATAGAGACTCAGAA
>CM024269.1:16031644-16045469 GCA_013621005.1 Aeschynomene evenia | reverse complement strand
ACTCCGGCAGCCATGGTAGCGTCAGCGCCCACCTCTGAGCTGAGCCCAGTGCGTGGTCCCTGGCACTACGTCATGTGTTGAGACATGAGTTTCCTCATGTTCCAAAGGGATCTCAGTAAGAGGAGACCAACCTCAGAAGTTGGTTCAATTAAGGCTTCCTCATGCTGTAGTTGTTGTTGTGGTTGCATCTGAGCAGCTTCTGGAGTCTCAGAAGGTTGATCCAGTGCCTTCTGGACGTCACGCATCGTCTGAGCCAATGACTCAGCATTCACAGTGGCAACTTCAGTTGTGGTTGCCTCAGAAAGTTCCACCATAGAAACCTCAGATGGCTTCTTTTGGGGCTCTTTCTTGGAGCTTCCAGCATCTGGAGTGCGATGCTCAATGCGAAAGCTTGCCGCATCTTCTTCCTCGGAAGAGGAATCAGCAACATTTCCTCCATGCCCCTGAATGTCTTCTCTGGTGGGGAGACATTCCCAGATGGGGAGGAGTGATGAGAAGCTTCTGCTTCTTCTTCAACAGCAGCAGCAGTAGCAGCAGCGGTGGTGGCAGCAGTAGCAGTAACTGCTACAATTTCTTTACCCGTCGGCTTCGGCGGGCTCTGTTTCTGAGTGGTTTTTATCCCCACCTTTGTGAGACTTTCCCTGATATTTCAAGGAATGCAGGAGTTTAGTTTTAAATTTGGTGGGTTTAAAACCAGTAACAGAATCAGAAACAGGAATTGAAGTAGAAGAAGATTTAAGAAAGAAAGGTGGAGTTTTAGAGTAAGCTTTTACCAAACGACCACGTTTTTTTTCCCTTCTGGTGGCACGTCTGGGACTTGGAGAGTGGGAGGTGCTTTCCTTTTTCTGGTCATGGGTTGCTCAGAAGTTGTTTCTTCTGAGTCTTCAGCAGCCTCAACAACCGTAGGTTCTTCTGAGGAGTCTTCTGAGCTTCCTCAGAAGCCATACTCCTTGTCACCCTTGTTGGAGAAGGATGAGTTACCTTTGCTTCTTCTTCTTCTTTTCTGAAGGATCGGAAACCTTTTCCTTTCCTTTCTCAGCCTTGGAGGGCTGGTTGGGACCAGCAGCTCCCTTAGAAGGCTTTGCTTCCTCCTTCTTCTTAGGTGCCCCCGTCTCTGGTACCTTCTTCTTCTTGATGTTGTTGAAGGTGACCATGGAGAATTGCTGTGGTTGAAGACGTATTCATAGTCTTCAAGTGGGAAGGAAAATGGTCGAGGATTCTGGTCAGAAGGCTTCCGTAAGGTAGACTTGTGAGAGCCTCTTCGGATGAGCCTGGTGCATCATGTAGTTGAGCACCATCCTCCCAAAATCTACTCTTTCCTTCTTCAGCAGGTGGTACAGCAGGCAGGCATCCATGGTGGTAACGTTCCCCATGTCTCCAATCCGAGGGAGAAGGGTGTGTTGCACAACGGAGAAGATGATTCTAGCCTTTGCGTGAGATGAGGCACCTTTACCCCTTGAGTGGTAGGCTGTTGCTACCAGTCAGAAGTGTCACGACTTCTTCTTCTGAGTCATCTACCTCCTTGACCCATTCTGGGTCGTCGGCGATGACAGCACCACCATTCAAGGTCTTGAAGACTTTGTTGATGTCAGAGGAGGAGAAGCGGATCTGTTGGTCACCAATCTTGCTCTTGACCCCTTTGTTGGTGAACCTTTCTATTGCGATAGAAAGCTCTCACACATTTGGGTAGCACACGTCCTCGGAACTCATCATGGCTGGCCATCCAGGTTGCTTGAGGAAGGTGAATTGAATTTCGTCACCTGATTGTAGACATTGAGAGGCAATACCCTTCCATGGCTAGATTCCGTGGGAGATAAGTCTTGTGGAATAGGGACTGCATTTCCTCATTGTCATAGAGAATATCTTCGGATATCTCATTGAGATTGTTTCTCATTAAGCCCTTGATTTCTCCAGAGACAGCCATTGGAAGAAAGGTTTAATTTTGAGACGAGATAGAGAAGAACAAGAGAGAGACAGAGAGAGAGCAGATGAGGATTGGAAAGCGAGGTGAGGTTTTGGCAGAGTTTTGGTAAGTTTTGAGCGTAAAGTGCTCAAATGAAACAATGCTATAAGTATTTATAGACATTGCTGATAACTAGCCGTTTCCTGCCACTTATCCAAAAGTTACCGTTGGTAACTTGTTTCTCGGAAGGTACCTTTCTGAGAGAGGTGGTCCTTCTGAGAAATCCCCCTTCTGAGAGATGTTCAGAAGATCTTCTTTCTGAGAGATGAATCTTCTGAGAACAAATTTTCTCAGATAGAGTTTTTCTATGTTTTCCTACTTCTAGCTCAGAAGCTTAGTTCTATTGTTCGTCTCAGAGTCTAAACTAGGCCAAAGGGGGGTTTCTAAGAGAGAGTTTTTAAATTTCAAAGCACTTAGAAACGTCTTAGATTGAGAAATCCTTTCAGAACATTGAAACGATCCTCGGGTAAAGGCTTTGTAAATATATCTGAGATTTGATCCTCAGTATTTACAAATTTGAGTTCAATGTCGCCTTTTTGCACATGATCCCGAATAAATGATGTTTTATATCAATGTGCTTGGATCGAGAATGCTGAATAGGATTCTTAGCTAAGTGATAGCACTTGTATTATCACAGAGGATAGGGATTTTGGTGTACCTTATTTGATAATCAAGTAGCTGATTCTTAATCCAGAGCATCTGAGAACAGCAATTCGCAGCAGATACATATTCAGCTTCGGCGGTTGATAGGGCGATCGTATTTTGCTTCTTGCAAGACCAAGTGATCAAGCATTTTCCAAAGAAGCAGCAGCAGCCACTTGTGCTTTTGCGATCTATCCTATCTCCAGCGTAGTCGGCATCACAGTAACCTACAACATCAGAAGAACAACCTTTCTCGTACCAAAGACCAAGATTAGTAGTTCCACTTAAATATCGTAAAATTCGTTTAACTGCAGTTAAGTGTGATTGCTTAGGCTTAGACTGGAATCTAGCACAGATCCCAACACTGAGTTGGATATCTGGTCTGGAGGCAGTTAAGTAGAGAAGTGAGCCAATCATCCCTCGATAGTTGCTTTCTGAGACTTTCTCACCATCTTCATCCAAGTCAATTACTTGAGAGGGATGCATGGGAGTGCTCATGGGTCTGGCCTTATCCATCAGAAACTTCCTCAGAAGTTCCTTGGTATACTTCTCTTGATGAATAACTGTCCCTTCTGACTCTTGCTTGATTTGCAATCCTAGGAAGAATTTTAACTCTCCCATCATGCTCATCTCAAATTCACCTTGCATAAGCTTGGAGAATTCTTTGCAGAGGCATTCATTGGTTGCGCCAAATATTATGTCATCAACATAAATCTGGACAATCAAGAAGCCAGAGTCTTCTGAAAGTGTAAAAAGAGTTGTGTCCACTTTCCCTCTTGAGAATCCGTTTTTAAGCAGGAAAGAGTTCAATCTATCGTACCAAGCTCTTGGAGCTTGTTTCAGACCATAGAGAGCCTTTTTAAGCTTGAATACATGATCCGGGAATGCATCATTCACAAAACCAGGAGGTTGTTTTACATAGACTTCCTCAGAAAGGTATCCATTCAAGAAGGCAGACTTAACGTCCATCTGATAGAGTTTGAAACCTTTGTGTGCAGCAAAAGCTAGCAACATTCTGATAGCTTCCAATCTTGCGACAGGAGCGAAAGTTTCATCATAGTCTATCCCTTCTTGTTGGTTGTACCCTTGTGCAACCAATCTGGCCTTGTTTCTCACGACTTGACCGTTTTCATCAAGTTTGTTTCGAAACACCCATTTAGTTCCCAATGACACTCTTGCCTTTGGGTTTCTGAGTCAGTTTCCAAACTTGATTTCTCTCGAATTGGTCAAGTTCATCCTGCATGGCATTTACCCAGCTAGGATCATCTAACGCCTCTTCTATGGAATCTGGTTCAAGTTCAGAAACCATAGCAAGATTTGTATAGTTCCTTCTGGTTCTTACGCCACTTTCTGGATTGCCCAAGACTTCATTCTGAGAGATGTTCTTCAAGTCTCTTGAACCTCTGATCCCTTTAGGAGTAGGGTTCTGAGAACGAGACACAGAAGGTTCTCTTCTGAGTCATCAGAAGCTTGTCCTTCTGAGAATCTAGGTTCCATTGTATTTGGAGAAGTAGATTCTCTAGGTTCTGGAGCTTCGATGATGTTACTAGATTTTTCTTTAGATGAAGATGATTGTTCCATGGGTTGGAAGTCAGTCTCATCATCTATAAGAATTTTCCTTTGACTTTCTCAGAAGAGATGTTGAGTTTCTCAAATTCATCTTCTAAGTTAGCATCTTTCTGAGACAGTCCTTATTAAGTTCTTTGAACTTAATATGGATTGTCTCTTCAACACATTTACTCCTTTTGTTATATACTCTGTAAGCTTTAGAGGCTGAGGAGTATCCTAGGAAGTATCCATCATCGGACTTAGGATCAAACTTGGAGAGTTTGTCCTTTGTGTTGAGAATAAAACAAGAAGAACCAAATACATGGAAATAAGAATGTTTGGTATTTTATTCTTCCATAGCTCGTAAGGTGTCTTTTTCAGAATTGTGTCTTAGAAAGACTCGATTCTGAATGTAGCATGAAGTATTTACTGCTTCAGCCCAGAAACCTTTTGAAAGTCCACTTTCTAAGAGCATTGTTCTTGCCATCTCTTGAAGGCTTCGATTCTTTCTCTCAGCTACTCATTTTGTTGAGGAGTTTCTGGGAGATGAGAATTCGTGAGCTATGCCCAGATTTCACAAAGCTTTTCAAAGCATGATTCTCAATTCACCACCATGATCTGATCTAATGGCATGAATGTGCGAATCTTTTTCAGTTGAAACTCTTTTCGCAAATGCTTTGAACTTCTCAAAAGTTTCTTCCTTAGAAGCTAGAAAGAAAACCCAAGTGAATCTGGAGTAATCATCCACTATGACAAGACCATAGCGTTTTCCAGAAAGGGAAGCTGTTCTGGTTGGTCCGAAGAGATCCATGTGGAGCAGTTCCAGTGGTTTCTGAGTAGAAATACCACTTTTACTGGAAAGGAAGCCTTGGTCTGTTTCCCTTTTTCACAGAAGTCGTAGGTTGCATCCTTCTGATACTTAATTCTGGAAGGCCCTTTACAAGTCCTTTCTGAGAGAGTTCAGAAAGAAGTCTCATATGGGCATGACCAAGTTTCTTATGCCATAGCCATTTGTCTTCTTGGATAGACACAAGGCATTCCACATTTTGATCCTTTAGATCATCCAGATGGATAACATAAATGTTACCAACACGTTTTCCTTCCAGAACGACCTTGTCATTTGTGAGATTAATCACATGACAATACTTGGCATAAAACTCAACCTTTAAGCCTTTGTCACAAACTTGACTAATGCTTAATAGATTGTGAGTTAAGCCATCGACCAAAAGTACATCTGAGATTTGGTGAGAGGAATCCTTACCAACATCTCCGATTGCAGTGACTCTTCCCTTAGCGCCATCACCGAATCGCACTGTTCCGCCTTTCTTGGGCTTGAGACTTCTGAACCAGTGCTTGCTTCCAGTCATGTGCCTCGAGCAGCCACTGTCAAGGTACCACTGCTCATCGTGGTGGTGGAGCAGCGCTTGATGATGTTCCTGCAGTCACAAAGTTAACAGATTTAGGTACCCATTCTTTGTTGGGTCCTTGCTTGTTAGCTTTCTTGGATTTTTGCCTTCTTTTCTTAGAAGGGTCATGGTTTTGAGAATCAGAGACCTTTTGTTTGCCCTTTTCAGAAGCACTTGCTTTCTGAGAAGTTTTACCCTTCTGAGAGGGGTCAGTCTTCTTAGAAGATTTTGCTTTCAGAGTTTTCTTCTTAGCTTTTGGAGGCTTAGAGATTTTTCCTTTTTTCAACATAGGGCATTTTTCAGAACCATGACCACTCTTAAAACATGCAATGCACATACGGGGTGATTTAGTTAAGAGTGGATCAAGATTATGTGGTTCAAAGACTTCTTCATATCCAACACCGCTTTTGTCTTTGTAGGGTCTTTGACCTCCAAGCAAAAGACTTAGCATCTTTTCACCATTTACCATCTTAACTAAGTCAGAGGTTAGAAGTTCATTTGTCTTTTGCAGTTCGATCATGGCCTTTTCAGCCTTTTCTACTGTGATTGAAGACAAACTTTCTAATGCTTGATACAGGTCATGACTTTCAAGGTATCTACCTTTGAAGTCGTCTCTTTCAAGCCTTAGGTTCTGAACTTCTTGAGTTAGTCTTGCATTTTCAGCTTCTGTGTTTTTAAAAGATTTTTTGAGGTCGCTGAAACTGTTAGCTAACTCGTTTGAGTCTTTCAGAAGATCATAATAGAGTTCTGAGAGCTCATCGTATGAGTATGAAAGAGGAGGGGAATTTTGTACCTCTTCTGACTCAGATTCTGTTTCCAGAATGTATTCAGTTCCTGCCATGAAGCACACATTAGCTTCTTCTTCCTCACTTGCTGCTTCAGAAGCTTCGTCTTCTGAATCACTCCAGGTTGCAGCCATTGCCTTCTTTTTCTTTCTGGGAATGAATTTCTTCCTCCCTTTGTTTTGTGGACACTCCGTCTTGAAGTGGCCTTTTTCTCCACATCCAAAGCATGTGGCATCTGAAGTCTTTGACTTTCCTTTCTTAGGGGTGAATTCCTTGCTTTTGTTTGGCCTGTTTCTCCAGGCTTTCTTCATTTTCTTTACTAAGAGGGAGATGTCGTCTTCGTCGGATTCTGAGCCTTCATCATTGTCAGACTCAGAGGCTTCTTCAGCTTTGAAAGCTTTGGAGACTTTCTGACTTGACTGTTCAGAGCCAATCCCTTCTGAGGTCTGGAGGAACGGATGGTCCTCCGAGCAACCCTTCCAGTTCGATCTCATGCGTTCTGAGCGAACCAAATAGTACATCCAAACCTAGCTGGTTTAGATCCTTGGCTTCCTGGATTGCTGTGACCTTAGGACGCCATTTTGCAGAAAGACTTCTGAGGATTTTTCTTACCATCTCAGCGTTTGAATAAGTCTTTCCCAAGACTTTCAGCTGATTGATGATATGGAGAAATCTTATTGACATGCTGTCAATAGTTTCCTCAGGCTGCATGCTAAAGGACTCGTATTTGTGTACGAGCATTGAGATTTTTGTTTCCTTGACTTCGTCATTACCTTCGTGCAGCATATGAAGTCTTTCCCAAATCTCTTGTGCAGTATCACATGACACAATTTTGTCATATTCTACTTTGGGTAAAGCACAGAGGAGAATATACTTGGCTTTGAAGTTGAGTTGTATTTTCTCTTTCATCTCTGAGTCCATTCATCCTTAGGGACCCGTCTTGTATAGGTTCTGAGTGCTGGAGGTGCCACTCCTGGCTCAGCGTCTGTTGCAACTACAGCATCCTCTGTAATTGTCTGCAGAGGCTGATAGTCTCCATTCTCGATCCTATCCATAAGTCCAGACTGGTGTGCTTGATGAACAGCGTCATCCTGTCACGCCAGTAGTCGAAGCTGTCTCCAAGAAACATCGGAGGTCTGTTTATTGAAGCCCCATCTGATATGAATGCAGCTGGTGAGTTCATATTTCCTTTCGTGGATCTTTTTCCTTGACACTGCTAAGTGCTCAACCCCTTAAGGACCGAGCTCTGATGCCAATTGAAAGTGTATGTGTGCACGAGAAGGGGGGGTTGAATCAATATATATAATTATTTATGAGATATATATGTTATACTGAGTATATGTGTTGTTTTTATGATGAGATAAATTGTTGACATGATTATATGATTTATATAATGATTAATGATAAGATATATGTGATGAATGCCTATGATTATGTAATGTTAAAGTTTAATAACCAAAACGCGCTCAGTGACGCTATGTCAAAACGTCACGAGGTGACGCTATGTTAAACGCCACTGGGCCGGGTGACGCTATGTTAAAACACAGTAGCCTTCAAAAGGGAAGGTGAATTACCCCTCTCCCATAGTTTAGGATGAGCTCATGCTAGGGGCCGGTGATGTGGAGGATAGACAGGAGGCGGTTATGTCTCATAGTTAAAGAAAGATAAAGATGTTTAACGTGTTGAAATGTATTTTATGATGTATTTATGTTTATGATTTAAGGGCACTAGTACACGACACCGAGACGTTAATTTATTTATGCGATGATATATGTTATTAATAAAATGAACCAGACGCACTTAGTAGACGTTCCGAGAAAAGATTATTTAAACTTATATCTGAAATGAACTCATTCATGCTCACTTATTTATAATTAAACCCGGGCGGCTTCCTCTACTGAGTCACTTCTAGTGCTCACCCTATGTTTTTCCCACCTTTTAGAGGAGCAGCCAGAGCAGGATGTCGGAGCACACGAGGAGATCGTGCAGACTTAGTTTATGATTTAGTTCCTCAGATATCAGAGACATGTTTTATTTCCTTATCAGATGTTATGATTTTTATGCTTCGTACGTTTATTCATTTATTATGTTTTCTGAGTCCGGACCTTTGTTAGCCGGCAGCTATTTATTTACTCATATTTATGGTGGAGTCTCATAGGTCATAGTTTTTGGCTTATGGGGTGAGACCTAGTATTATTTCATGTTTGTTACTTGATGGAGTTATTTATATGAAGAGGTATTTTCAATAAATGTTTGTATCGCTTTATTATCGCTTATCATATGCGCAAAGCCCTTATTTTCTATTCCGCGAATGTTTATGAAAAATCTAATCCGCCTATTTTCCGCGTATTATATTTTAAATATAAAGATAAAACATGATAACAGGAGGTAACCCTTATGAAATAGCCTAAGATGACTTAAGCGTTAAGGGCTATCTAGTAGGGTGTTACATTTTGGTATCAGAGTAGGTCTATCCTACAGGGCTTGGGGTAATGGACCTGTTATGCTATTGTTGCATGTACGGTAGTTATATCATGCTTATGCCTCTTATGTGTTTTAGTTAGTTTCGAGGTGCATGATCGTTTTGCTTGACTGTTAGAGTAACTGTGCATACCTAGCATTGATATGGAGCCTGATCAACTCGATGTTGACTGTTTTGTGTGCACAGGGACATGGCACCTAGCAGACGTAATAGGGACGATGCTGACGACCACGAGGATGCAGACAGGACAAAATGTTACTCCTGAGGCTTTCATGGAGATGGCCAAGCCATGCACCGCATGGTGGACCACATGACCCAGCAGCGCACTACTCCGCCTACAGCACCACCTGCAGGTACGGCAATGGCAACTCACACTTTGCTGATTTTAAGAGAGCTAATCCCTCTCCTTTTCCCGGCACTACGAACCCTTCTGAAGCTGAGGATTGGTTGAGGGGTATTGAGGATATCTTCACCGTGTCAGTGCACAGAGGTTCAGAAGACACAGTTAGCCCACATTCATGCTACAGATGGAAACACGCTCTTGGTGGAATGTTGCTCGTTGCGCTCCTGATGCGGCGGGTGTAGCTATTACATGGACATGTTTAGAGACATGTTCTATGATAAGTACTTTCCTGAGACTGTTCGTCAGGATAAGGAGATGGAGTTTCTGGATCTCCGTCAGGGCACCATGACCATCCCTGAGTACATCGCCAAGTTTGAGGAGCTCATCAGGATTTTAGAGATCTATCAGGAGAACCGAAGGAGAGCTGGAAGTGCATGAAGTTCTGTGTTGGGCTTAACCAGGCATCAAGAGGATGGTTAAGCACATGAAGATCAGAGACTATAGAGAGATGGTGGACACCTGCAGGATAGTAGAGGAGACGAGCCGTCCAGTGGCTCCACAGAGGGTCGAGACTCAGAAGAGAGGTGCAGCACCTCAGCAGATCAGTCACTTCGCCCCTGCTCGCTACCAGCCTTATGGTCCGTCACCCAGGACCCAGCCTTAGCCTCGACCACCCCAGTAGCAGCAGCGCCCAGCAGCGACGGTACCCCAGCACTACCCGCTCTACTACCATGTGTCACGTGTAGAAAGCTCACACTGGGCGTGTTGCCTCGTCAGAACATTTTTATCGCTGCGGCCAGTCAGGCCATTATGTCAAGGATTGCAAGTGGATGGGATTCCAACCTTCTTCTCCTCTAGGCCACAACATCAGGGGCGCGTGTTCACAGTAGGTGCAGAGAACGTGGAGCAGTCAGATGATCTCATCAGGTAAGCGTATATGTTTTTTCTTGTTTAATGTATAGCGGTGATGGACTAGCCTTAATTATCATTGTTTGGAAACCATTTAGTGCGTGAGTACGGTGGGAATTGTGTGATGCATGTCTAGGCCTGACGCTAAGCTACTTGTAGTTTTGTTAAGGTCTAGATGAGGTTGGTTAGGGATAGTCGACCTTAGTTAAGGGTTGACTGCCTTGGCTAGTTGACAATGATGTTTACTCACTCTGGTTGATCTTGGCCTCCATATGTTTCCTGTGTGTTAATCACACCCTTGTTTGTTTAGAAAACGAAGTGAGAAGTGTTTTCACAAAGGGTTTTTCATGCTAGCTACAAGACCAGTTTTCAAACTTGTTTTTCGCCCTCGTTTTGAAAGGATGTTTTGCAAAAATGATTTCGATAAACAAGAGTGTTCTCGTTCCGGCTCTTTCACAGCCACGATGGGATAACTCTTAGGAATGATCATGTCCCTCTAGTTGGACCCTCTTCCTTTTAGGGATACCTTACGTCCCCACATACATTGATAGACGAAAGCCTTTGCACTGCTAGGTACCCCCTCTCGTACATTAGAACATAAGAGCCCTTACACCACTATTAAATTCCGTCACTGCCGACTACCAACAACACTCCTTGACCATGTTTTGTCATGTTCCTTCTGAGCTCCAAAACAGTACTCTCCAAGTGCCTTAAGTTGAGAAGGAACCTTCCATAACCATACGTTCGCACGACCTAGAGAGACACCACACTCCCTATATATAGCCTACATACTTCTTAGGAAACGCTTCGACTACTCACATATGTACCCACACAAACCCTACACTACAAGCCACCACATATGTCCCAACTCTACCGAACCTCAGGATCCATTAGTCTCCCGACATCACATGCCGTTAGTGAGACCTAACAGAATCTTGAGAAGCCATGTGAGAGATAGTTTTACCGTACCCCATCATGTCATCATGAGCACATTTCTCCTAGTGGCTTTGGATGTACGTCAGAGATGTTTAAACCTCTTATTTTGTTTTGTTTTCAAGTGATTGCGAAAGTTTGTTAAAATGACGCTTGTTTTCAACTTGGGTTTTAGAAACAATTCCATACCCCATCGACCTTAAGGTACGAAGTTCTTAAGCTCTTTTTGCAAACCGTTTAGTTGCGAACTTGAAAATCGTTTTTGTTTTGTTTGAAAATACCTTGGGGATGTCTTACGGTGTCAGTTGTAATTATGAGTCGTAGGGTCCAATGTGTTTTCCTAGTTTTGTGGTTATTTAAATTATGTGTTTTGGGCATGGGTAGATGATTTCTAAAGTAACGATATAATACAAGTTGAAAGAAGTTTTCGAAAGTGATTTTCTTTTATGTCATGTGAAAATGTTTGTGATTAAAGGCCGTAGGAGTATAGACAATATGTTTCCATTAGAGTGGATGTGAGAAATCTGAAATCTATTTTGAGAGCATAGAATTGCCTTTGATCGCAAACAAGAAGGTTTTGAGCTTTTATTTAGTTTTTGAAAATTAAATAAACGTGTTTTGAACTACTAGGGATTGGGAATTAACTTGGATTTTCGAAAATTCCTAGGATGATGTTTTGAAAATAGAGATGAAGCTTTTTGAGGAGAACATTGATGTTGGATCATGGACCCTAGGAACATAAGGATGAACTTACCTTGTAAGATTATGGATTCATGCCTTTATCATGGAAAAATGTATTTCGGTTGTTTTTATGTATTCGCAACAGATGTTTTTGTTTCTTGAAATTGTTTTCTGCACGACCTGTTCATTCAGGTTAGCTGCTTGCGTGTGGACCTTCCCTCGAGTCTCCGCGAGGGTAGGAGCTATTATGTTTTGTGTTGTTTTTGTGTTAGAAGTGTCGAATTTCGAGGACGAAATTCTTTTTAAGGAGGGGAGAAATGTAACACCCCAACTTTTATTAAGTCCTAATTAAGTGAGATTAAGGGTAATTGACCTTGGTTAGGATTTAATTCGGTTTGGGTGGATAAGTTTCTTCTAGTCAAACTCTTATGTGTGACGTGATTTAAGTGTGTATATATGTGTTCATTCTATGCTATGTGAATTACTGTGTAAATTATATGTCATGATAATTATGTATATTTATGTGAGTGTTCATTGTGTGTGGAAGAGTATGTTGGATGCATATATGAGTTTTAATTGGTATTTAGATGATGCATGAGGTTAGGAATGATGATATAAAATATTTATATGAGTTACATGATGTTATTAGATAATGTTAGTGTTATATATTATTATTTATTTTATTTTATTTTATGTGCCTATGTGTGTATTTTAATTTATATTTAAATATTAGAAAAATTATATGAGCATAATAGTATTATTTGGGGGGATTTGAAGTGTTTTAGTAATTTAAGTGACGGTGGGCCCCACAATGACTCTTGGCCTAGCCACTCCCTATATAAACACTAGTAACCCTCTCCAATTGAGAAAAACACTCTCCTCCTTATTCTGAGCCGCCATAGCCATCTTTCTCTCAAGAGCTCCCTAAGTGATTGATACTCCAAACCACGAAACACCCATCAAACCTCACCCAATCCCGAAAATAAATTCATATTCTTAATCCTTTCATTAAGTCGGAGCTTTCTACCGATTCTGTTTCTCCGTTAAGAGTCTCCGGCGTCACCGGACCGTTCGTGGGGCTAGAGAGAGAGGTTTCCAACGAGAGCAACGTCAGGAAAAAAAAGGGGTTTCTTTTTGCATTCTAGCATTTTGTCTTCAAGAGGTAGGGGTTAGACATTCTATTTTCATGCATATTGATGATAATTTTATGAGATTAATGTGATGGTCGTTTTTCCCATTAGCGATTTTTGTGCCTTATTCTTATTATTATTATTATTATTGTTATTATTATTATTATTATACACATGAGATATATATATACACAGCGTGAGCGAATGCTTGGTTTCGCTTTCCAGCGTGAGCATTCTATATATATATATATATATAAATAAAAAGAAGAAAAAAAAAACAATTTACTAGTATATGTATATTACTATTACATATTATTATTATAAATTTATACCTATTAGCATGTATATTAGTTAATAATAGGTAGATAACATAGAATAATAATAATAATAATAATAATAAAAGAATAATACAGTAAGAACAACAACATGTATAATATATGATATATGTAATGATAATAGTAATAGTAACAATAATAGTATAGAAGACAAGATTGGTGATGAATAAAATATAAGAGTTTACAAGATACTTAAGGGTAGAGTAAAAAGTACAAGTAAAACTAGAATAAAGTATAAGTAAGAAATAATAATAAAATAAACGAGATCATATGACATGAAAGGTATAGAAGCACTGAGAATAATATTTATAAGTAGTTGTATATCATGTTTATTTGATAAGGAGTTGTATTTATTTATTCTCAATGATGTTAAAGAGTATAAATTGACATGTTTTTACCCTTTAATGCTCCCTAATGCGTTATACGACTTGTGTATTTGAATATATAATTATTTATGAGATATATATGTTATACTGAGTATATGTGTTGTTTTTATGATGAGTTAAATTGTTGACATGATTATATGATTTATATAATGATTAATGATGAGATATATGTGATGAATGTTATATGCCTATGATTATGTAATGTTAAAGTTTAATAACCAAAACGCGCTCAGTGACGCTATGTTAAAACGTCACGAGTGACGCTATGTTAAACGCCACTGG
>CM024269.1:15765370-16021747 GCA_013621005.1 Aeschynomene evenia | reverse complement strand
TGAGGTAGTGGTGAACATGTGGATTTGAAAACATAACTTAAATGTATAAAGATTTTGAAATTAAAGTCTTAAAAATAGTGTTTTTGTACTGATGTAATCGATTAACAGGCCTCTGTAATCGATTACCAGCTTCAAATTTCGTTCTGAAGGAAAATTTTTTGCGAAAATAGGCAGTCTGTAATCGATTACCAACCCGTGGTAATCGATTACAGGATCTTGGTAATCGATTACCATTCGCTGTAATCGATTACAGCCTGGGTCAGAGACGAAAATCTGCAGAAAATCACGCGAAATTCATCTTCAATCCACATTTTCACCACAACCCATCCAAATCAAACACAACCAACATACAATATCAGTTATATATCAACCAATCTCAGTCCCTATCAACTATCATAGCAAGAGATTCACAAAATCATTCAAAATCAAACATAAACCATAAATAACCCATTACTCACAAATTATCCAATGAGCTCCAAGACACCACCCGGAGCTAGGATGAGGTACCCTGAGCTTCTCTAGTTGGTTGAGACCCTAGAGAACACATCACAAACCTCAATCTCAACACAAAATCAAAAGCCCAATCTTAAACCCTAAAACCCCAAATCCGAAAACCAAAGAAAAATACACCAAGACAGAAAAAGAAATACACTACACTTACTCCCAATATACTAGATGATGATTGATAAATTGATCTTTGATGATGGGTGAAGATTTGAGGAAGAGAGGTTTGAGAGAAAGGGTGAGGAAGAAGAAAATGAAATGTGAAGAATGAGGGGGAGGGGTGGCCACGGGAAAGAAGAAGAAAGGAAGGGAAAAAGGAAAGAGAAAAAGGGGAGGTGGGGCCCACTAGGTGTCCTATCTCCTCGGGTTGTACCGTGATCTCTTACTCAAACTAACTCAAAATACCCGAGGTATTACACCCTCAGTATGAAACTAAACATCTACTGGATCTGAAGATAAAAGAAAAAAGAAGCAAGAGTGTAGCTTAATAGCCTATGTTCAATGCTAGCGTATGATAGAGAATCATAGATCCAGCTACACTATATAGTCAATCATTAGCGAATGAATGCATGCATAGTTTTAAGAACATATACATAATACTCAAGTATACAGTGTTTCACATTTCCCTCAAGTTTATTAAACTTTAAGCTCTTTACAAATGGAGTCTTAGCAAGAGATAATATAAAATGGATTCTATAGATAACTGGAAATTGTTGAGCTGTAAACTCCCTTTCCTATCCTTGGAAACTCCCAAAATATATAGCCTCTGGAGTCTGATGTAACTGGAAATCGATGAGCAGTAAGCTCCCTTTCCTATCCCTGGAAACTCCCAAAATTTATTGTCTCAGCAGTCTGATGCTGTTAAAAGGTTACTTCATAACATTTAAAAGTCTTGTGTGTTGTTTGTTTGAAACATTTATGGTCTGTTCTTATTTGTTTCTTATGATTGCAGGACAACTGGTTACTGCTAACAGCAGACTATTCTCAAATTGAATTGAGGCTGATGGCACACTTTTCTAAAGACTCTTCACTTATTGAGTTTCTTAGTAAGCCTGATGGTGATGTCTTTACAATGATAGCAGCAAGATGGGTTGGATGTTCTGAGGTTTCTGTGAGTTCCCATGAGAGAGAGCAGACCAAAAGAATGGTGTATGGCATTCTCTATGGAATGGGTGCTAATAGCCTTGCTGAACAACTGGATTGCACTTCTGATGAAGCTGCAGAAAAGATAAGTAACTTCAAAAGCTCTTTTCCTGGTGTTGCTTCCTGGCTTCATGAAGCTGTTGCATCTTGCCGCAACAAAGGGTGAGTAGGCTTTTTTCTACTTTTGCATATCCTAACTCATCCCCTTAGCTATGATGCAATGATTAAAATGATTTAAGCCTTTAATGCCGATCAGTTTGAACAATTATACTGATTCTGTTTCGGAGTATTTTCCATAAAGGTTAAGTTGACAGGTGAATGTTCATGAATGATTTTGCATCTAAAATGCTCACATATGCTGTCTTTTTGGACTGAAGTGTAAATAATGTGTAAATCTACTTTTTTTTTTTGTGCTGAATTTCAGCATTAATATACAATAATCAACAATTGAATCCTTAACCAAGTGGGCACAGAGGTTATGATACATGTTAAAACTTGTCTCACAAAAATAAAGTTTAATCTACTAGGTTAAGATTCATGAGTAGCTTGGTATCTTACTGATTACATTACATCACTTTGTTTTGTTTTTCCTTTCTACTGATAAACTATTGTTATATAGGTGCTATAAAAAATTTAGTCTGTTGTAATTGTGCCTATTTTGTTTTAAGTTCATGATTTCTGTATCTAACCATGTATCATACTTTTAATATCAATGCTAGTGTTTTAGTTTAGCGTCTATTTTTATCTGGAAATGAAATTCCTTGTATAAACTATATATAAACTAAGCATTTTTTCTAAACCTGCTGCTATTGGGCTATAACTGTGTGTTATGCTTACACATACATGTTCCAGGTATGTTAAGACTCTTAAGGGAAGAAAAAGATTTTTGTCAAAAATAAAATTTGGCACGAGTACAGAGAAATCGAAAGCCCAGAGACAGGCTGTGAATTCTATTTGTCAGGTATACTATAAATTCTCTCCAGATCTGGGTTATGCTTTCTTCAGAGTTCTTACGTATTCATATTGATCCTGTTTCCTCCCTCCCCAAGGGATCTGCTGCAGACATAATTAAGATTGCAATGATAAGAATTTACTCTGTAATTGCCAACGGAGTTGATAGCCTTGATCCCAGTTCTTCTATGGCAACCCAGTTCCTCATGCTTAGAGATCGTTGCCGAATTCTATTACAGGTTAATTGTTTTGGGTTTATATTCTCTCTCTATTATCTTTGGTTGTTTAAGTTTTTCTAAATCATTTTTGTGATTTTTAACTAGGTACATGATGAGTTAGTGCTGGAAGTTGATCCTTCCGTGATAAAAGAAGCTGCTGCATTGTTACAGACAAGCATGGAGAATGCAGTGTCACTTCTTGGTTTGTATTCCACATTTTTTATATATATTTTTTTGTCTCTATGTTTGTAGGGTGGTAGACCAGATGGGAGATACCATGACTAGGGGTAGAGGGAGACCTAAAACGACTATAAAAGGTGTAATCATGGAGGATTTAATAGTTAATAACCTATATCCTAACGTAATTCACGATAGAACACATTGACATCGTTTGATCCATGTAGCCGACCTTATAGTGTGATAATGCTTGTTGTTGTTGTCGCCTTTTTGTTTGTGGGGGGTGAGGATATGGAGGTTTGGTAAAAGGACTCGGGGCTCTTGTACTGTGATTTATGAATTCACATATTCACTACACTATTTATCCTTCTGCAGTTCCTCTGAGTGTCAAACTTAAGGTTGGAAGAACATGGGGATCATTGGAGCCATTTGCAGCTGATAAATTCAAAGATGGTGCTCACATTACTGGATCATGAAGTACAATTGCTACTATTGTCCATGATGTTAGAAATATTCGATGATGTTGGATAATGCATTCATCGCAAATTGCAAGGAAGATTCAGAATTCTGTGGATTCATCTTGCAGTGCCGGAACCCGGAGGAAAAGACTTATGATGATGATGAGGCTAAACAGTGTACTCGCTGAGAAAAAAAACGAGTTTCAATTTATAAACTCGGGAGAAATCGCTATGGGGACAAAAAGCAAAATGTGTTTCAATGCCTTGCAACAAGTGACATCGCTGCTATCTTTCATTCAATCATTCATGTATAAGTTAGGAAAACAAGAGTTTTGTAGAGCTGGAAAGAAAATTTGACAGAGGTGATTATCTCTCCCCGTCAAGTGTATCTTCTGAGCTAGTGTAAAGTTACAAATTATGTTATCCAATTTGTAACACTTGAAATAAAATGCTTAAAAGAAGAGAAAATTGGCGATGTATAGAGGTACAAAACACACACATATTTCTAAGACAGTGTGATATAACAACCTCAAGTTTCATGACAACCGAGCAGTACAGCATTCTTCTTCTTTTCCTTATTTTTTAAAAATAGTACATTATTTTTATTCATATTAATTAGAAAATCATATATTAACATTTTAAATTTTTAATATTATATTTTATACCCCACTTTCTTTTTTATACATTAATGGCAACCACTCTATTGGTCAAATTACAAGCAGTCTTCAAATCAAGAAAGAAAGAAACAAAAATAGAAATGCAAAGTTGGCAGCCATATAAGAATAAGAATTCAATAAATAAATAAATGGCATTAGTAGAAGTAGAAGGGCAGAATGAAGACAAGCAAATTGAATCCATCGAGTTGATCTTATTCCTTTCGCTGGGCAAGCAATGTCTATCGTCCTAATCCTGCTGCTGTTGGCCACAACCACCTTCTCGGCGGCGGCGGCAGCGGCGACAGACACACTCCCACAAACCTCTTCTCTCTCTGTGGAGAGACCAAACGACACCCTGGTCTCAGCCAACGGAGACTTCTCAGCCGGCTTCTTTAAAGTGGGCGACAACGCTTACTGCTTCGCCGTATGCTTCACAAGGTCCAATCAGCCCACCCCTGTTTGGATGGCTAACAGAGACCAACCCGTCAACGGCAAAGCCTCAAAGCTATCCCTCCTCAAAAACGGCAACCTCATTCTCATCGACGCAGGAACAACCACCTTCTGGTCCTCCTCCACCACCTCCCTCTCCAAACTGCTGCTAGCGGCAGATCCACCTTCAACTTCAATCTAACCACAGTCGCTGTTCTAGATCCCTATGGCGTTTTCAACTCCTCGGATGGGTTCCAATTCAAATCCAGCGATTACGGCAAGAGGCTTCACCGGAGGCTGGTGATGGATCCCGATGGCAACATGCGCGTCTACACCTTCAACGAGGCGCTTATGGAGTGGCAGGTGACGTGGCAGGCATTTCACCAACCGTGTTCGGTTCATGGCCTCTGCGGAGCTAACAGCTTGTGCGCTTACCATCCGGTGAAGGGCAGGACTTGCTACTGCATACAAGGATTCAAGATGAAGAATCCCACCGACTGGACTGAAGGATGTGAGCCTGAATTCAACCTTCGCAAGGATCTCTCTTGCAACCCCAATAGTACTAATAATAACAATGTGCGATTCCTCCCTCTTCCGGGCATGGAATGGTATGGTTATGAGAACAATATCGTCTACAATGTGTCGAGCTTGGCGGAATGCCAAAACATATGCTTGAATCGTTGCAAGGATTGCATGGGTGTTCTGCTCAGTTTCAATGACGAGCAAGCCTATAACTGTTACCCCAAAACTGTTCTGCTCAACGGAATAGACTCTCCCAATTTCCACGCTGACTCCTCTGTCAAATTGCCTCTCTCAACTTTACTATCATCCAAAAAGCCTACCAAGCACTTACCCATGGAGTGTTCCCCTACCTTGTCTGAGCCTCCGAACAGATTTTACCAGAAGCCACAGAGAAACTCCACTCTGAATTTCTTGGTCTGGTTCGCTACAGGGGTAGGGGTGCTGGAGCTGTGCACCATTTTTGTGGTGTGGCTCTTCCTTTTCAGGACCAACAAGCAGCGTGACGGAGGGGACCAACTCAGCAAACTCCTCTCTGCCACGCGATTCCAAAAGTTCACCTACGCAGAGCTGAAGGAGGCAACAAAGAAATTCAGCCACGAGATCGGGCGAGGAGCCGGAGGGGTTGTCTACAGACATGCGGCTGTCAAATGCCTCAGCCAAACAGATGTTCAGGGAGAAGCTGAGTTCCTGGCAGAGATCATCACGATTGGAATGTTGAATCACATGAATTTGATTAACATGTGGGGGTACTGTGTGGAAGGGAAGCACAGGATATTGGTGTATGAGTACATGGAGCACGGTTCCTTAGCAGATAATCTCCATTCCAACGCGCTCGATTGGAGCAAGAGGTTCAATGTTGCTGTAGGAACTGCCAAAGGTCTTGCTTATCTGCACGAAGTGTGCTTGGAATGGGTCCTGCATTGCGATGTAAAGCCTCAGAACATACTCCTAGACTCTGACTTTCAGCCCAAGGTTGCAGATTTTGGGCTCTCGAAGATTCTGAACAGAGACGAGCGCGGTGGCAGTTCTGGTGGCTTCTCCAGAATAAGAGGGACGCGTGGGTACATGGCTCCGGAATGGGTTTATAATCTGCGCATTACTTCCAAGGTGGATGTCTACAGCTACGGGATTGTTGTGCTGGAGATGGTGACTGGGAAGAGTCCTACGGAAGTGCATAGGAATCTAGACCAACACAGCGGGGAAATTGAGAAGCGTAGGCTGGTCACGTGGGTGAAGGAGATCGTGAACAGTGCTCCCAGAAGTGAGTTCTGGGTGGAGGCCATAGCAGATGCTCAATTGGAAGGGCAATACGACGTTTCACAGGTTGAGGTTTTGGTGAGAGTGGCCCTGCAATGCGTGCAAGATGACATGAATGAAAGACCCTCCATGAGCCAAGTCGCCGAAATGCTCCAGCCCCATGGAAATACTAAAATACTCTTTCCATTTTCTGTCTAACTAATCAAGATCTTAGCTTGCTGCATCACTTCCATTCCATTATCTTTAAATAAATAAGAGTGATTGACTATTTTGATTCAAAACAAGTAAAATGGAGGACTAATATGAGTTATATGTATTTATACGGTAATATGAGTTATATGTATTTATACGGTTACATGTCACTTGCTAAGTTGGTATTAAACGGTCCACATTAGCAGAATTTAATGGAGTTATAACAAAAGAATGTCAGGAGGACTAACTTGATTCACATATTACAAAGTGTAAGACTATTTTGAGCGAAAATTAAAGTGGATGACTAATTTGATTCACGCATGCAAAATGCAAAGTGAAGGAACAATCCGAGGTTTAACTCTTTGTTTAACTACTAGGTTCATACTTTGTTACTGTACCTAATTTTCAGTAATGATTTCTTACACTTGTATTGATATGTGCTGGATGTTGTAAAATCATAATCTCTGGAATATCAATGACATACACGATTATATTATCCCTCATTTCATTCCTATTTATTATTATATTGTTCATACTAAATTATTTTATCATCGGGCTATGGTACTCCTTGGTGAGTCTTCTACTGATATGAGTCTTGATTATTAGATTTTGCTCTATTAGCGGCACTATCTACTACATCCAACAATCTAATCACAACTTTTGATTTCTCTGCCTTTTAATTAGTTTTGATGGCATCTAAAACAATTCTTGCTGTCTTAAAATAGAAGTCAGTGAGAAGAAGCTTCCGAGACATTAATTAGTTCTGTCTAATAAGGACTCCAGTCTGTAGATTTGTGATGGCTAATATTGCATCTATTTGTACACCAATAATGTTATTTTAACAACTGAAGAGTTGTCTAAATGGAGACAACCCGGGTGACATGGGTGGTCCCTAAAAATAAAGGTGCATCACACTAACTCCCTTACCCATTCTAACTCCCCAAATCTAATTCACTCACTCACATCCACTCATTCTCTCACCCCTCTTCTGTGTGATTCTTTTAATTCATTCACTTTCTCCACCATTCACGAAGCTTCACCCCCACCTCAATCTAACTCACTTACTCACTCCCTCCCTTGAAATCTCTCAATCCCTAATTGGGTTACTTCATCCTCATTTTGCTTCATTTTTCATGCACATCAGTCTCCCTCCCTTTCTCATTCAACAAAATATTGTTTCTCCCTCATCCTAATTGCAGAGACGGCAACCGCATCTCCGCAAAGCACAGAGGAACTCAATCACAAGTCACTCACCTAGGAGGGTTGAGGTGAGTTATTTATTGTAATGAGTTCAATTTTGATTTATTATTTGGTGTTTTAATTTTCAAGGTAAATAAATACATGAGTTGAATATGTTTTTATACAAAGTTAGGATGGAAAGATATGGATTTGTTGTGGAAAAAATTATGGTTGTTAAGATGTAGTTAGCTTCTTTGGAAAAGTAAAAAAGTGATAAATGGGTAGATGTAGTTGTATAAAGTATTTATCTGCACTTGTTGGTTTGTTTGTTTTGGTGGATTTGATTTTTTTTTCAGTTGGTTGTAAGCGTTGGTAATCTAGTTATATATGCTGATGATTGTGTTCACAATAGTTGATTATTTTATAAAGATGCTGGTAACCGAGTTGTGTAGTTATGAGGGCAGCAAATAAACAATTGTTTTGAGTATAAAATAATTGTTGATTGTGGATGAAGGTGTATAAATTTGTTATCTGCACTTGTAGGTTCGTTTGTTTTGTGGATATTTATTATTTTTTCAGTTGCTTCTAAGCGTTGGTAATCTAGTTGCATACGTTGATTATTATGTTCACACTAGTTGGTTATTTTTATAAAGATGCAGATAACCGAGCCGTGTAGTTATGAAGACAGCAGATGACCAATTGTTTTTATGAAGATTCCTTTATTACTTATGCTAACTCTGAATAAGTTAACTCTATATAAGTGTGTGTACATATATATTCTGTTAATCTAGGAAAATAATTGTAGTTTGGAAATTGGGGTACATGATGATATCACACATTGAATTTCATTCATATGAAAACTCTGTGGTAGCAATTTATTGCAATTATATGATAATATTTTTATTTTCTATTATTTATTTTGCAGTTGGACAAGAGAGGTTTGGAAGTGTAATAAGCTCATACTACAAAGATGCACATGAAATCATTTTGTTATGTGCTTGTTTGGATGTCATTATTTGTTTAAAATAAAATCTTTTTTAATTAAAAAAAGACCTTATTCAATTTTTTGATATGTTTGGGTGTTAATGTCAAGTAAAAGCACAATCTCTAAAAAAAGTAAAAAAAGATCTTTTTTAAGAAGCTATAATTTCCATCTTCTGAAAAAAGACATTTTATATAACATAAAAAAGATGTTTATGATTAAATAAAGATCTTTCTATATTACATCCAAACATAAATTAATTTTGTATCCAAACATAAAATTACTTCTACTTTTTCAAAAGATCTTAATTAAAAAGATAAATTAAAAAAAGACCTTTTACTAGAATCACATCCAAACAAGCCCATGTATACTTAGATTAATGATATTTAATTAAAGATGTGCTTATGTTGATGTTATTTGTTCAATTGCACACTTTCAAATAAGAGACAATTGTCTTTTCTTTTTCTTTTTTGTAGTGAGTGTTGTTCTTGTTTGAGAGATGGTATTGATAGAAATTTATTGGTTTAGAGAATGGTGTTGCAAGTGTGCTTTGATGAATGTGGTTTGTGTAAGTGCATTACGAATGTTTGAAATGTTGTTGCTGTTTGTAGAGTTGGATTTGGATTTGGATTATGAACTATGTAAATGTAAGTGATATGAACTAAGTAAATGTAGTTGATAACCTGAGTTGTTTGTTTTTATAATTAATAAAATATTATGGTTATTACAACAATTGCTTATTAAAAATAAGTTAAATTAATTTTAATATTAAATTAAATTGTTATATTTACCTGATTTTAGATTTGTAGTTTTAATATCACAAAATAAGTTTGTTTGTCATCACTAACTTTGTTGGTAACTATGTGAAACTAGCCGGTAACTACTGCTATTTTCACTTATAACTACTAAATAATGTTGTAAACTATAATTGAAAGTTGTTATCTCTTAACTCTTCATTGTTATCACAATATATGTTTCTTTCTCAACACTACAATGTCTGGTTCTATTAAAAAAAGTAAAATAAAAATAAATTACAAAATCATTTTTTTCACAAAATTGTGGGACATTGACAGAGCATCTCACGGGGGTGGTGGAATTTTTCACTGCCCCGTGGTTTTGCTATATTTAGGTCACATATGGGTCTATCGTAGTTGGTAACTATATAAAAGTAGTTAGTAACTATCGTTCTTCCTACTGATAATTACCAAGCTATGCTAGTAACTGCAACTCCATATTATTAAAAATAATAAATAAAACTAATAATTTTATATGTACATGCATACACGCTATAAAATTAATAACATCACAATTAGTGTTTATTACACATCAATACAATGAAGGATTAAAAAAGACAAATGTGCAACAATTATTTTAGCAATTAATTAACAAAAATAAGATCACGACCTCGTGTTGTTACAACTCAACCAACTCATTCATGGAGGGGTTCACACCACTGAATTTGTGTTGACAACAACATAATCACCAAATTCATTCTAATACTAAAATATATTCTAATTGAATACAAATTCATATCTATTAATATCAAATCAACTTCATATGTACACAATCTTATCCTTAATTTCACAAAATTAATATATATATATATATATATATATATATTCTTACATTCTTTGGACATTGTTACAAAACAATATTTTGAGATAGTTACTAAATGCTATTTATAAATACATGTGAATATTTTCTTCAATCTTCTATGTTTCACCCATCCCATCTTGATTTCGTCACAACTTGGTCACATACTTCATACCAAGTTGTCTCCCAAATCACAATGCCGATCTAAAAAGCATGCGCATACATTCAACTAGTGCCATGAAATTTATTCGTGCATTGCCTAATCTTAACATTTTCCTTCCAAATATTGCATGAAAATGTTTGTTTGTATGTTCATTCCCAAGAAGAAGAAATGTCAATGAAATGTCCTGTTGAACCCAACAAAAATATAATAAGATAACAAAGTTTGAACATACATAATATATGAAAATAAAGAAATGATGACAAAATCCTGAGCAATACATGCATATTCATCACACCCCTCTCATGCTCAACACTCTGAAATAATGACACAAATGCAGCATTGATGGTCATTGATGATTGAGAAACAATATTACCATTCACTTCGCTGGCCACAGTTGCACTATCAATCATATACCTTTGTCTTGACTGTAACACAATTATAACATCACAAACAACACGAAGTAATCATTATTATCAAACACAATCACACATTAATATTGGTAAGGGTTTCAACCTAAAAACCCACAAACTCGACTCTATCTAACGTCTTGTTACTTGCTTCACATTCCTTTAAACTATCCAAACCACACACATTCACACTACAATTTTTCAAGAACAATACTATAAAAAGGATTTATTTTCAATAATCAATCTTCAATAAATTAATCAACTTTAACTACCTAACTGCTACCATTTAAACAATCAAAGATTTGTAATATATATAACGATCACTTTTTTCATGGAATAACTACTACTCATTTTTTTTAATCTCAAAATGTATCACATTTAAGTATTCTTTATTCACTTACAGCCAGACTCAAGGATTATTTAATACTCAAAACAATTGGGCATCTGTTGTCTTCATAACTACACGACTCGGTTATCAGTATCTTTATACAAATAACCAACTAGTGTGAACAGAATCATCAACGTATGCAACTAGATTACCAACGCTTAGAAGCAACTGAAAAAATAATAAATACCCACAAAACAAACGAACCTACAAGTGCAGATAACAAATTTATACACCTTCATCCAAAATCAACAATTATTTTATACTCAAAACAATTGTTTATTTGCTGCCCTCATAACTACACAACTCGGTTACCAGCATCTTTATAAAATAATCAACTATTGTGAACACAATCATCAGCATATATAACTAGATTACCAACGCTTACAACCAACTAAAAAAAAAATCAAATCCACCAAAACAAACAAACCAACAAGTGCAGATAAATACTTTATACAACTACAACTACCCATTTATCACTTTTTTACTTTTCCAAAGAAGCTAACTACATCTTAACAACCATCATTTTTTCCACAACAAATCCATATCTTTCCATGCTAACTTTGTATAAAGACATATTCAACTCATGTATTTATTTACCTTGAAAATTAAAACACCAAATAATAAATCAAAATTGAACTCATTACAATAAATAACTCACATCAACCCTCTTGGTGAGTGACTTGTGACTGGGTTCCTCTGTGCTTTGCGGAGATGCGATTGCCGTCTCTGCAATTAGGATGAGGGAGAAACAATGTTTTGTTGAATGAGAAAAGGAAGGGGACTGATGTGCATGAAAAATGAAGCAAAATGAGGATGAAGTAACCCAATTAGGGATTGAGAGATTTCAAGGGAGGGAGTGAGTAAGTGAGTTAGATTGAGGTGGGGGTGAAGCTTCGTGAATGGTGGAGAAAATGAATGAATTAAGAGATTCACACAGAAGAGGGGGTGAGAGAATGAGTGGATGTGAGTGAGTGGATTAGATTTGGAGAGTTAGAATGGGTAAGGGAGTTAGTGTGATGCACCATTATTTTTAGGGACCACCCATGTCACCCGGGTTGTCTCCATTTAGACAACTCTTCAGTTGTTAAAATAACATTTTTGTTTGTACACCATCTAGGCTGCCACTATCAGCCACCACTCATTAAATATGGTGGGTCCCACAAAAAGTAAAAAGTGAACTAAAACAAACAGTTTCAGTCATGGTGCTTGTGTTTCAACTCCTCTCCTTTCTTCTTTTTCTTCTTTTTTTCTCTTCCCATTATTTAAACAAAATTCAATAAAACAAATAAAAAAATCATTCAAACAATAAAAAACCACCTTATAATAGATAAAATCGACCAAATAATAATAAAATTCATTCAAAAGAAACAAAAAAACTCATTCAAAACAATAGAAAAATTCATTCAAAACAAAAGAAAAAACTCATTCAAATACAATAGAAAAAATTGATTCAAAATAAATAAAAAAACTCATTCAAAATAAAAGAAAAACTCATCTATAACAGTCAAAACAACTCCTTCAAATAAAAGCTAAAAATTGCATGTCATATGCATTGTAGACAACATAAATTCCCTAAAGGTATCACCTTTATTATTATAAGCATTCTGAAAATGAAAAATAACACAAATTGTATTGTTTTTTTCTAAAACTTTAATTTTTATCACTAAAGGTAGCACTTTTTTTTCTCTGTCTTAATTAAACAAAACTCAATCAAACAAATACAAAAAATCATTAAAAACAATAAAAAAATCACCTTAATGATAGATAAAATCAATCAAATAATAAAAAAATTCATCAAACAAATAAAAAATTTATTCAAAACAATAGAAAAAACTCATTCGAAACAATAGAAAAAACTCATTCAAAATAGTAGAAAAAACCCATCTAAAACATTAAAAATAACCCACTCAAGTAACAGCTAAAAATTGCATTTCATATGCATTGTAGACAACATAAAATCTCTAAAAGTAACATCTTTATCACTATAAGCATTCTGAAAATGAAAAATAACACAAAATACTTTGTTTTTCCTAAAAGTTTATCTTTTATTTCTAAAGGTAGTACCTTTATAACTAAAGTTAGCATCTTTATCATTAAAATAGACAAAATGTATTATTTTTCTCTAAAAATATAATCTTTATCCCAAAAAATATTTGATCTCGTAACCTAAAAAAGAAATAAAAAATACAAAAAAAATTCATTCTAATAACAAAAAAAACTCATCCCAACAATTAAAAAAATCCATTAAAACAAATAACGAGAAATCATGTTTAAAACAATAAATCACTAAAAAAATACCCAAAACAGAGAGCATAAATCCAACAAAAATGGGAGAGAAGAAAACAAAAAAAACATAAAAAAAGAATAAAAACATACGACGAGGAGGAGAAGAAGAAGAAGGAGGAGAAGAAGAAGAAGAAGTCATTCGAAAAAAAAAAGAAGAAAAGGAAGAGAAAGAGGAAGAGGAAGAAGCCATTCGACAAAAAAAAGAGGAAGAGGAAGAGGAAGAAGAACAAGAACAAGAAGAGGAAGAGAAAAAAAATAGAAAATACAAACCTGGTATTTGTGTGTGGGCTGCAGGTTGGCTGAAAAAAAAAAAGGAGAAAAAAATAAAATGAGAGGAAGAAGATGAAGAGAATAGAATGAGGAAGAAGAAAAGAGAAGATTAGAAGAAGAAGAAAAAGGAAGAGAGAGAGGCGCCTGAGTATATCAAGTATTTTTTATTTTTTTATAAAATTATTTTAATAAAAATGTTGGGTGGCTGATTGTGGCAGCTTTAACTGTGTACAAGAAGCATTATTCATATTGCATCAACATGTCGTTACCATTACAATAATGTTTGACGTATAACAAAAATACGTCTAACTTGTATCCAACGTGTGTTATCCATGTTACAGGATGTGTACTATACGTATATCACATATATGTATAGCACACATCAATTAGTAGAAAAATATGTTGTACGTCAGATATTAATGTTACCATTATTTGTCAAACATACACTATCAATTAGTAGGAAACCATGCGCAATGAACTAACTAAGACCATCAAATGACAATAACAGGGTCAATCAGGCGGCTCCAATAATACTAATAATCAATAATGCCAAATAGTTTCCCCAACTATCGTTCTTATGTTTCAATAGGCAGCATTTGTTTCAAATTAATGTACAATATAATATAGAAATACAGTACAATACAATAAATTTGGTGTATTGTGTTTGTTTTAAGATGTATAAAATTACTTTGTCTTTGTATTTAATGTATTGTTTTATGTTTGTTTTATATTACAATACATATAATTTGTATTAAAAGTCCAAAACACTCTTTTAATTAAAACACTACTACCCAGACTTAAAAACCCCACATGTACTTCGAACTAATCTTTTTTTTTTTCTTTTTTCACTTTAAAAAAATTATACTATTGATTATTATTTTAAAAAATAAAAATAGATTTCTTTTTTCATAAGTATTAAATTAGAATTAGAATAATATAAACTTTTTGTATGTTTACTGCATATGTTTTTGTTAAGTATCAAAGGAAAGTGGGGAAGCACACCTTAAAAGCTAGCTATCAACATGGGAGAACCACTCTCCTTATATACAACATCAAGTATCCCATACTACTCAATGTGGGACTCCTTATATACAACATCAAGTATCTCATACTACTCAATGTGGGACTTGGATATCCCATACTACCCAAGTCCCTAACAATACACCGCCCCTGGAGAGCCGACGTCCCGGCGGCTGCACTCTACGGCACTTTACTCGGCCTCTTTCCGATCAGAACCCTCCGCTGGTCAGAACCCTCCGTAGGTAGCCCTCTCCGTGAGGTCGACCACCAGCTCTGATACCATTGTTAAGTATCAAAGGAAAGTGGGGAACCACACCTTAAAAGCCAGCTATCAAGGTGGGAGAACCACTCTCCTTATATACAACATCAAGTATCCCATACTACTCAATGTGGGACTTGGATATCCCATACTACCCAAGTCCCTAACAGTTTTTTTTATATGATCAATTTTTTTTCTTATATATTTCACTGCATATGATTTTCTTATATCAGTTTCATCAACATCACGAAATTCAATCCAGCCAACCAATTCAATTAAAAAAGTGGCTACTAAATTGTTTGTACTTAAAATTATAATTTCTTGCTAATGGACCACTTAATTAAACCAATTCATAACAACAAGTCTCATCAAATACCACAAATATTTAGCAAAGTTCTACATCAAAGAAATATAATCCAAAAAAACCATCAAAGGTTCTGACTTCATGAAAGAAAACAGGTCTTAAACATGTCCAATGCTGGCAAAGTTCTAATGGTGGAGGACTGCCTTGACAAATGCTGACTTTTGTTCATCTTTCATACTCCAAGCCAAATTTGGGTTATCGGAAAACTTCAGTCCAGCAACAAAGATATCATCAACCCCAAAATCTACAGAAACAACAGCAGCTACAAATCATCACAGTAAAAACAATAGCAGCATTTAAATTAAAAAACAACAGAAACAATAGCATCATTTAAATTTAAAAACAGCAGAAACAAATCATCACATTTATAAGTAGGATTGGTGCTGAAATCTTCAAATTCATTATCCTTACTCTTATGTGCCCCCTAAATTTTATCAAAATGTTTCTTGTACACCAAAATACTGTCACCATCAGCCACCCATAATAAATGCATATAGTTTATCACTAATATTTTTGTGGGTCCCACCTTAAAAGTGTGTCGGTGGCTGAAAAATAATGTACATATAGCATTGTTGAAATTTTATTGGTAGTATCATAGCAGCATCATATAAAAAACAAAGTGGTGTATAGTAAGCACACAATTTAATTACCAACTCTAAGCTGAGATCTATCCAAAGAACCACTTAACTTAAGAAAAAGAATTAACAGTGACCTTATTTGAGCAATACCATGGTCATCCTCATCATTCAAGATAGGATACAATTATTATGACACAACAGATTAAGGAACAACTTGAGGGGAAAACATGGTATAATCAAGGAAGAAACCCATGTCACCATCACCAAAGTATAATTAAACATGGTATAATCAGAGCTTAATTTTAAAGACTGCCACCATCACCAACAATTAATGAAAAGTAAATCCATGTTAAGGAAGAAAGAAACAGCACAAAGAAAGAGAACTTGTTATCCTCTAAGGTTAAAAAGCAAAAAGAAGCAGTGGCTGAACTTGTTAACTAGAGAGATCTAGCTGCAAAAACTGACCCAAAAACTGTTCTCACAGCAAGAATAAAACAGCTCGAATGAATAAAGAATGAAAATAAAAAACAAAAAAAACTTATCCATGATTCTGTTTCTTTCTTTCATGCTTTTAATTGGATATTTGGCTAAGAAAGTAACACTAAGTATAATCTGCAGAATATGCCTTAATTTATATTACTTACCTTCTGCTCTGATTATACTACGAGATATGTATTCTATTTCAAACTTTAGATTATGACCCTTCTTAGATATTATCACATATCAGAAATCTTAAGTGAGATAATAAGAAAGAAAGTTCTCAAGGAGAAGAGCTAGTCTTAAGAATGTAAAACTTAAGAAAAGTTCTCTCTATGTTTCAAACAAAATATTTATCTTACCAAAGTTTGTTATCATAAAAAGAAAGAAATTGTTAGTTCCAAAACATTTTTTTAGAATGATTCGTGAGAATCATTAAGAAACTCAATATTTTGAGTGATAACAAAGCATAATGATAGATAAAAGTTTTGTTTGAAAGTGCTAACATGTGCTTAAATGATAGTATACTCACTGATAAAGTGCAGTAAAAAACCTTGTCCTAGATCGCAAGAATTGATAAATTCATTGGACTAAGAAGACATGGATGCATTCCAAAGGCATTGATTGTGAATGACAAATCAGAAGCTTAAAGAAGCATCAAGAAGACAGCCTCTCAGAAGCTAAGTCAAGAAATGCAAGAAAGGGTGACTGAGAAGACTTCTCAGAAGTCTTTGAGAAAGCATCGTTGAGAAAGGTTCGTGAGAAGCTCAGAACTTATAAGTAGTCAAACAATTCTCAAAAACCTTTTACTTATAAGGTCTCATAAAGCAGCCTTCTCTAGTGGCCATGTCAGAAAGTGATTCCTTAAGAGCTAATCCAATAAGGACTCAGAAGTGAGAAGAAGCACTTTATGGGGAAATGTGATCTGTACACACATTGAAAAAGCTCCTTAAAACACATCGAATAATCAGAAGCCATTGTGAGAAGCTAACTCACCAAGAAGCCACATCAGCAAAGAGAAAAGTCAAGTTACAAGGTTCATCAAAGGACCATGACAGTTTATAAAAAAATAAAAAAAAAACATATAAAAAAATAAATGCTAAAACACTGCTAAATCAAAATTTGAATTGTAACTTAGAATTTTTCTCATTCTTGTAATAGAACTTTCTTAGAAAGCTGAGACAAATTCTGAAATCTTCTGGTGTTGAATTATATATCCTTGCTACTACAAGTAATCATCTAAGAGTCAATCAAGAGCATCTCTTACTTGTGTCTAAGTGCTTGATTGTTTAAGTTTTCTTTCTCAAAGTTAAAAATCTGTAAAGTCCTTCATCGGAAGGCAAAGAAAGTCCTTCGTGAGTGAAGGTAACAAATTCCTCTAGTATTTGAGGCAAGAAAGTCCTCCAATGTTTGGGGCAAGAAAGTCCTTTGTGAATTTTAAGGCATGAAGTCCTCCTCTAGGTTGATGCGGCAAGAAAAATTCTCTATCAAGGAGTTAAGAAGGTGTTGTTCCGGAGAAGACAGTTTAAGAAGAATATCTAATTTTCAACCACGAGATGAGGGCTAAAGTAGACAGTTAGACTGGACCAGTATAATTTGTTGTGTGTGAACCTCTCTTTCCTTTATCTCTTTACATTCAACATTATTTGTTCTCTCATGCTTTCTTAATTATGCATCTTTTTCTTTCGTGAGAAACCTCACATTTTTTTGAAACCTAAGCATGTTTCTGAACTTAAGTGTTAGAAAACTTTCTTACCGGGTTTCTTAGAAACCGAAGTTTCTGAAACTAATAATTTTGAGTTTCTGAAACTAATAATTTCGCTACATTCTTAGAACAAGAAGCTTCTAACTTTGATAAAAGTTCAAAGTTACATATTCTTACAATTGAATGTACAAAAAAGAAACCATTGTACGGACATGTACAGATGGACGAATTTGTCCCCTTTTTTTAAATGTGAAGGATCAATATTGGGCTTTCAAACTCTGATGGACTAATTTGTCCCGCAATGTATTTCTGGAGGACCATCTTAAATATTTAGTCATTAAACTATAAGCTCACTCTTATAATATTGAACTCAGGAAAGAACATGCTTTGTTAGATTGAGAAAAACCATTAAAGGGTGTAACCGCAAACACATGGGTAAGTTTGATTTAATTTTGGTAGAATTATTTTTAAAATGATTAATATTAAAAGAATTATTTTTAAAATAATTAATGTAGAAAAAATTGATTTGTATTTAAAAAATGATATTAAAGTAGGATTAAAAAAGATGTTATGAAATACTAAAAATAAAAAAAATAATACTTTTAACTTTTATTAAAATCAATTTTAAAATTAGCTACATATATCGAACGTGAAAATGCAAAATCAAATTCTCAACCCAATTATTTTCACCTCAACGGGATTTTTTCGAATAACCAAAAAAGCACTTACACAGTCAAACACAAACAATTAAAGGGCATGATTTTAGTTAACATTTTCAATGGAATAGTGCCCGTAGGAAAGAGATCAACAAAAATGGTACACCCCATGTTGATATGACAAAATTCATCTAGCAGACAACTGGTACCACTCATAGTACTCGACCGAGGCAACACTATGTAGGATCTATACATATCCCTGATCTGAATCAGCCGATCATGTCGTGTATCCCACAAGTTGTGCCACGAACGGTACTCTGCAGGCCACCATGAGGTCTTCCCACGTGCGTCCCTCGAGTTATCCCATCAATGCACAGCGGTACTGATGGCAAATGTTGTTATCCACCAAACTGTCTGAGCATGCGATCAGGACTATGCCACTCGATAAACGCAAAGCATATGAGGCTCGTCACAGAGGCCCAGACAACACACTCCGCCAACAACCAATGCGGGAAGACGTCCACAACACGGTGGTCAGCATTGGCATCCACTCGAACTGCAAAATCAATTTAGCACATTATATATATTAAAACTCATTTACAAAATGTATTGACACTAAATTGCTAAATCAAAAGCAAATTTTTAATTTTTCAGTTCAGAATTTACAATAAAAACTAACCTCGTGATATTCCAGTGTATGAATTAGTGCTCTGATTGTGAGATAAATGTAAAACGGGAAAGTGTCTGTTAGCACAAAATCAGGAAAGGATCATATCATGATTTGTGATTAATCCTAATTAGGCTAAAATTTATATTTTCTCTTATTATGTATATCAAGCATTGTAATAAGAATCACCCAGAAATACAAATTACAAGTATACTTTTCTGCAATTCTTTCTAATATGGCATCAGAGCTTCAAAACTGATCCTAGGCCTGAAGTTTTGAGCTTACCTACAATGGCAATGACAAGTGATGATGATTCTGGGAGTGAGGCAACATCAAGAGAGCCATCCATTCCCATGAGCCAACTATTGCAACTCCTCCAAAATTTCAACCAAACCAAAACTCCAACAGAAAACAACAATCAACTAATTAATCTTTCAACCAAATTAAATGACCGAAACTATACCCTATGGTCAAGGCTCATGAGCCTAGCCATTAAAGGCAGGGGGAAGCTCAAGCACATCACTACTTCCCCACCACCAGAAGATGACCCATCAGTACAGAAATGGCAGGAGACCGATTCGACTGTCATCACTTAGATCATTGAGAATAGGGTAAATTACACTGACCTCCCTTGAGGTTTGATGAAATTACACTCAGTTCCCCTCTATTTTAACACCTGACATTTACCTCCCTTAACTCATTTAGAAATAAACAGAGTTAAATTAGATTTAACCGAAAATGGGCAATTACATTTCTATCCCTAATAATTTTAATCCAAAACCCTAAAGTTGAAAACTCTCTGTGATGGAGTCGTTCAGTCTCCCCTCTCTCGATTCTTTCTTCCGTTTCTGCTTCGAGCCAGCCCTCCACCACCTACAGAACCACCGCGAAGCGCCGTTCGCCTGTTCCTCTGGTTCTGCTATAGCCAGCCCTCCACCACCTGCTTGACTCTCCCCTCACTTCTTTCGTTTCTTCCGCCGCTGCTGCTTCAAAGAATCACCGCGGAGCGTCGTTATGCTAGCCACTGCTTCACCGCCGTCGTCCATAGCCACCACCATCAAAGAACCTGCTCCCTGTTTCAATGCTTCTCCTAGGGTCTCTACTGCTTCGAAGGTATTTTAACTTCCCCTAATTTTGATTAAATTTTTTCTAATAGTACTGATTTCATGACAGAGTATAACATAAATTTTCCCTGATTTCATGCTCTGTTTTTCAATTTGAACTATTATGCCTTCTTTTCTTTTTGAGGATGTTTTGAATTTGATGTATTCTATCCTGCCATTTGAGATCTATTCTGGGACACCATACCTACATAATAGCTCTACAATAGAATATAATAAATTCCTGTTATTACCTATTATGGTGAGCCATTGCTCTATTCTTTTGCAGCATCATTCTTTTTCCAATTGTAATCACCTTTTACATAACATGGTGGTCTATTCATTTCGTGGATGGGTTTTTTTTTCTCCAATCTATGCTCAACTTGGAATCAAATTTTTTGATAAGTGCTTATGTTTTATCCACTTTTATCCCTTTACACAATGAAATTAATTGCTAATATACTTCATGCTCAGGACTTGGATTTATAACTTCATTAACTTTCATCTTCGTGGTTGGGGTGTTCGTGTTATCTTGGTTGGGTGCATCTGTCCTGGGACTTGGGGAGTGCATCTTTCCTGAGAGATGAGAATGATGATGGGTATGTTATATATTATAGTTTTGATGATTCAAGCTCAAAGGATTTTACTCTGTTCGGGATATGAAACTTCTACATGTCAATGCGTACATAGAAAATGTTATTATGGGTGGCTGGGTGCCCACTTGTTATAGCAAATCAATCTGTTTAATTTATTTAAAAAGTAGTATAAGGGCATTTTTGTACTTTTATTATATAAAACATGGTCAATATTTACAAAAATACCATTAATAATCATGTGCCACTCACATGTCAACTTGGCTGTTAGTTTGACTGTTAGTCAAACTTTTTTAAGGGATGTAAGTGTATATTATTTAAAGCTTAAGGGCTTCAACTGCAGGTTTTAAAAATAGAAGGGAGCTGAGTGTAATTTCATCAAACCTCAGGGGAGGTCAGTGTAATTTACCCTTGAGAATATTGAACCAGAATTGGTAACTCAATATCTCGATTATCCAATAGCAAGAGAGCTCTGGAAAGGGATTGAAGCCACCTATCACAGTGGGAGAGACCAGTTACAAATCTACGATCTCACTGTGAAGGGCTACAATCTAAAACAGGGGAACCAAACAATTGAAAAATTCTACAACAATCTACAAGCAATCTGGAAAGAAATAGATAGGAGAATGCCTAACCCAATGACATGTTCCGAAGACATCACCACTCACAACAAATTGTTGTAACAGAACCGCCTCTTCCAGTTTCTCCAAGGAGTTGATGACTCCTATGATAAAGATCGAAGGGATCTCCTTAAGGAAGAACCCCTTCCCAGTGTGGAAACTGCATATGCCACCATCAGAAGAGAGATTGCTCGGCGCGGTATCATGAACCATGAAGAACCATCACTGGGAGAGGGCTCCTCCGGTATCGGGAGTGGGCTGGCGGTGAAAGGCCGGTCAGAAACGGCAAAGCCGAAATCATCATCCCGGAGGGACATCGAAGATAAATCGCACCTGAGATGCACTCACTGTGGAGGCAGCTGACACCTCAAGGAAGGATGCTTCAAGATTATAGGGTATCCAGAATGGTGGCCAGACGCGAAGAAGAGAGAGAGAGAGAGAGAGAGAGAGAGGGACGAGCGGAGCCAGCGTCGCCGCGGCAGTAGGCAGCCCGAGGGCCACCATTACTGCCAGCAACGAAGGAAGGGGAGAGGTCGGGACGGCGGCTGCTGCAACAGGGACGAAGGAGGGCGTCGCTAGAGGGAGCTCTGCGGAAGCTCTAGGTATGGGGTTTGGGAAATTAAAACCAAACCCCCAATTTAACCCTAACCCTAATTTTATTTACACTCAATTATTTGATTTTTATGATACTAACCCCTATGTTTGCAGTATTTATGAAATGATCCCTCAAAATTCTGAAAATTCCAAAGATACCCCTGAAGGTTCTAAAAATTTCCAAATTACCCCTAGTAATAGTTTTATTACAAAAAGTGATATGGGGAAATGCAGTAAATGGTTATTTGACTGTGGAGCTACAGACACAATGACATATGACCCAGGAGATTTACAAACCTCAACCAAACCCACTAAAACTCATATTCAAACAGCTAATGGAGGGTATTCTACTGTTGAGGGGGCTGGAAGTATCGAGTTTTCTCCAACACTCCGGCTAAAAAATTGTCTTTATGTCCCTGCTTTGTCACATAAGCTATTATCTGTTAGCCACGTTATAAAAGAATTAAATTGCATTGTACTCATGTATCCTAAATTTTGTCATTTACAGGATATTCGGACGGGGATGATAATTGGGCGTGGCACTGAATATATCGGGCTTTACTATGTTGATAAGTTGGATCGACAAGGCACTGCGATGCTCTCTCACGGGTCAGTTGATCGGCAACTATGGCTATGGCACAGAAGATTAGGACATCCATCCTTAGGGTATTTAAAAAGTCTTTTTCCTGAATTTGTTAAGCATGACAATCTTTTAAATTGTGAAACATGTATTCAAGCTAAGAGTCATAAGAAAACTTTTTTTTCCTAGCAATACTAGAACTGATACCCCGTTTTCTTTAATACACTCTGATGTATGGGGTCCTGCTCCTGAAACTGGAAAAAATGGTTTCTCATATTTTCTTTTATTTGTTGATGATTGCACTCGTATGACTTGGGTATTCTTTCTTAAGAAAAAATCTGAAGTATTTGAGAAATTTATACTTATTTATAAACTTATTCAAACTCAATTTCGTAAGCAAATCCAAATACTTCGAACTGACAATGGAGGGGAATTTGTGAACTCTGTCATGCAACGTTTTTTCGGGGAACATGGGCTTGTTCATCAAACCACACGTCCCCATACTCCCCAACAAAATGGCGTATCCGAAAGAAAAATATCGGATTATCCTCGAAATTACCCGAGCTTTAATGCTTGAATCCTGTGTCCCTAAATATTTTTGGCCCGAAGCCGTAGCCACTGCTGTCTATCTTATTAATCGCCTTCCCACTAAAATTCTCAATCTTCGAACTCCTCTTCAAACTTTAACTCAGTACACCCAAATCCCTCCTACTCTTACCCTTTAGCCTCGCGTCTTTGGTTGCACTGTTTATGTCCACATACCCAAATCCAACCGGAATAAACTTGATCCTTGTGCTGTTAAGTGTGTCTTTGTCGGGTATGGGGTCCACCAAAAGGGATACATGTGTTTTGATCCTATCACTCGTTAGATTCATACTACAATGGATTGTGACTTCCTCGAAACTGATTTTTACTACAAAAACCAATTTAGTGGTCAGGGGGAGAATCAAACTATTGACCTACTAATTTGACTTATCAGTCCAGTGTTACCTGATCCTGACCCAACAGAGCAAGCAAGCAGGATCATCGAACACAATACAGAACAAAGCCCTGACATCGTGATATCCTCCCCCACCGAAAATCCTGAGGTTAGTCCTTCTCAAGAATTACATATTAATCTCAGCCTTGAGTTACCTAACCCCATGGGTCCCAGAGACCTAGTTGTTGAATTGCAGGAACAGGAATTGAAGGAACAAGAAAGGTATAATCTTCCGCAGTGCAGCACTCGGGGAGTTCCACCAAAAAGATATGAACCAGAATACAAACCTCAGAACTCAAGATATCCTGTAGCCAACATGGTAAGGGGGAGACTATCTCAAAGGGCAGAAGCTTTCAACACTACACTATATTCAACAACAATTCCCAAGACAGTAGAGGAAGCACAACAAAACCAATAGTCGAGACAAGCCATGATGATAGAAATGAATGCATTGGAGAAGAATGGCACGTGGAAGAAATGCAGACTACCACAAGGGAAAAAACCAGTAGGGTGTCGGTGGATCTTCACCATAAAATACAAAGCAGATGGCACTATAGAAAGACACAAGGCGAGACTGGTGGCAAAAGGATATACTCAGACTTATGGTATTGACTACTCCGAGACGTTCTCTCCGGTTGCCAAGATCGATACTATTAGAGTTTTGTTCTCAATAGCAGCTAATCATGATTGGTCGTTACATCAGTTTGATGTAAAAAATGTTTTTTACACGGTGATCTAGAAGAAGAAGTCTACATGGAAGCACCTCCAGGTTTTTCAGAAGGTTTCAAAAATGGAGAAGGATGCAGATTAAAGAAAGCGTTGTATGGTCTAAAGCAGTCTCCGAGAGCTTGGTTTGGGAGGTTCACTCTAGCCATAAAAAGGTACGGGTATTTGCAAAGCAACTCTGATCATACCCTATTTCTCAAGAAAAATGGAACTCTAGTAACGTGTCTCATCATCTATGTGGATGACATGATAATCACTGGAAATGACAAAGAAGAGATGGCCAAACTCAAAGAGAAACTCTTCACAGAATTCGAGATGAAAGATTTAGGAATATTGAAATATTTTTTGGGAATTGAAGTATTAAGGTCAAAGCAAGGAATCTTCATTTCCCAGAAAAAATACATCCTTGATCTTCATGCAGAAACGGGACTAATAGATTGCAAACCAGCTGACACCCCTATAGCAGTTAATCATGGGTTACAAATAGTAGAGGGATCTGAGTTAGCTGATCGGCCAAAATATCAGAGGTTAGTTGGAAAACTCATATACCTCTCACATACTCGACCAGATATTGCATATGCTGTGGGAGTGGTAAGTCAGTTGATGCACAAACCTCAGGTAGACCACATGGAAGCAGCCCTGAGAATTGTTAGATATTTGAAGAGTTCACCAGGAAGAGGAGTTATATTCAAGAAAAATGGTCATCTAGAAATTGAGGCCTATACTGATGCAGACTGGGCAGGCAATCCGAATGATAGGAGATCGACCTCAGGATACTTCACTCTCATAGGAGGTAACCTTGTCACTTGGAAAAACAAAAAACAAAAGGTGGTTGCCCTTTCAAGTGCTGAGGCAGAATTTCGAGGAGTCGCTCGACGAGTAGCAGAGGTTCTCTGGTTAAGAAAGTTGTTAACAGAAATCGGTTTTCCTCCAAACAAGACATGTAAGCTCGCATGTGACAACAAGGCAGCAATAAGTATCTCTGAGAATCCAGTTCAACATGACCGAACGAAGCATGTGGAAATTGACAGGCAATTCATTAAAGAGAATTTGGAGAATGGAATTATTAGTCTCCCGTTCGTCCGATCAGAAGAACAATTGGCCGATATTTTGACTAAAGTCATTCCAGCATAACCATTTGTTGAAACTTTAGGCAAGTTAGGTGTTGGAGATCTTACGACCCAACTTGAGGGGGAGTGTGAGATAAATGTAAAACGGGAAAGTGTCTGTTAGCACAAAATCAAGAAAGGATCATATCATGATTTGTGATTAATCCTAATTAGGCTAAAATTTATATTTTCTCTTATTATATATATCAAGCATTGTAATCAGAATCATCCAAGAAATACAAAATTACAAAGTATACTTTTCTGCAATTCTTTCTAATACTGATCCTAATTAACTTCTGCTCCTTGTCCTCAATAGGGACATAGAAACCCTCTTACCTGTAATAACAAATAAATGAAAGCATTATTATCATGACAATACGATTAAACATTGAGGAATTGTTGCAAAAATTGTAACACATATAACTCTTACTAAGTGGAAACCTGATCCCATAGTCAACGCCAGGAAGTAATCTCGGCACCCTGAACTATATCCATGACTGCAGCAACGTCATGGAACCAAAAATCGTGGAGTTGTTGTAGTCAGTTTCCCTACATAGACCTCTAAACAATGTGCAGAGCACTGCATAGCCTCAACTAATGGGAGCCATAATGGGAGCCACCTGAGGTGCACACGACAGTCTGGCGTGTCTGGAATGAGCACCCCTACAATCATCAACAACATATACGCACAGGTGGAGTGTAACAAGTCTGCCTCAGTAGGATGATCTGGTAGTGGTGGCACATCCTGTCTCAGCCATCTAACTAGGACAGTGGTGCCTTGTCCCTCTGGTCTCTACCCGGGATCTGGCCAAGCAACTTCGTGCACATGTCCCAAATATCGATGACAAGATGACGCTGGAAGTCCCCATTGCACCCACTCACAGGTAGTCCATCTACTGATACCCCTAAGTGGTACGCCATATCCTGCAGCGTGACCGTACACTCGCCAGTTGGCAGATGGAATGTATGAGTCTCTGGTCTCTACCGCTCCATAAAGGCAAACACCAGAGCAAAGTCATGTGCGGGATGATGAATTTGAGAAGCCTCCCAAAATCCAGTCCTCTCGAGGCATGGTCTAAGCCGCTCATCTGGGGGAATGTACTCTATAGATGCCCTAGGCCTAACCATCCTACGCGGCTGCAACCAAACAATTTTAATATATAAAACTAAGTAAAATTAAATGTAATTAATATTAAAACTATCTAATATTATAACTAATATTAAAACAAAGTAAAATGAAAAGTAATTAATATTAAAACAATCTAATATACTAACTAATATTGAAATAAAGTGAAATTGAAAGTAACTAATATTAAAACAATCTAATATACTAAATAATATTAAAACAACACAAATGCTTGTGACATAACAAAAAACCAGCCAAAACACCAACAAAGTCATTTAACACTTTATGGTCCAAATAACACTTTTAATCATGAGTATATTTTTAATGGGTTGGGTAATTGTGACCCAAATTTCTATTTGTTGGCTGTTTTGACTGGTTTTTTGTTGTGCCTCTAGCAATGCTCTTAAAACAAAGTTAAATTAAAAGTAACTAACATTAAAATTATCTAATATTTTAACTAATAATGAAACAAAGTAAAATTACAAGTAATTAATGCTAAAACTATATAATATTCTAACTAATATTAAAATTAAGAAAAATTAGAATTAACTAATATTGAAACTATCTAATATTAAACATGTCTAATATAAAAACTAATTAATATTAAAACTACATAATATTAAATCTATCTAATATTAAAACTAATTAATGCATATATTTTAAAATTAATTAGAAAGAATATGATATTTTATTACTTACATGATGGTCCAAACGTCCTGCAATGTGAGATACGTCATCGAGCCGAAAAATATTGTTGAAGTCCTCCATTTGGTACTATGATTTTTTCTCTCAAAGAAAACTTGTTTAGGAAAGATGAAATTATAAAAAATGGTAAAAAGTGAAGAAGTTAGGAGTGGCTAGAGCTATTTATAGAAGTTGATTTAGGACAAACGTAGAGATGTGTCGGTTTACATATAATATATAATATGGCACGCAGTGTGCCGGTTTACTAGTAGTGTACATAGTTAGGCGAATTTTTTCAATTTGATATATATGCGTAAATTACTTTTTCTGTCAATTTATCTAAGTATTTTACTCTTTTTATCGAGGACTAAAATGGATATTTAGTCTTACTTTTTTCAGTAATGCTAGCTTAATATCCTATATAGATGTATAAGTTGGACACTCATAATAATTTAATATTAGGGGTCATTATTTTGACATCATAATACTAATAATTTAACATTAATTATGAGCATCCAGCTCATACATACATATAGAATGTCAACCTAGCATTATTGTAATTTTTTTCAAGCCCAAGACTCTATACGCTATAAATACTGTGTACATGTAGCAAGACTGACCCATAAGTTAGGGAAACAGAAAGCCGCGCCCACAGTTTCGGTATCTCAGAATCAAATTCACAACGTAAAACAGCCAACTTGCTTGCATAATCTTCATTAATCAATAATCCCACATACGCATAACAAAATATTTAATTGTCATGCATAGAGTGATAGTATAATTTTATACTGTGAATCAATAAAAATTTGTAATTTATTCTATTTAATTATTAATTATCTTATAAATTCTAGAAAATCATCATTTTTACTTATATATTAAATTTTTATTGAATGACAGTATTAGTGTAAAACTCAGTGTACTGTAAGGTAATTAAACCCTAACAAAAAGTAATAAAACTAAAAACAGCGTGTAATCCACGCGAACTCCACGAACTCTATATATCGCAGCAAGAGATTAACTGATACAAAACACACTATCATCGGTCGTCGATTTTCCCAAATACGCATCGTCGTTTACAGATGCAGAGTCTCCAACAGAAGGCCTCTGAATGGAGCGGAGTCCTCACAGACGACGCATTCGCCATAGACGACACCAATCTCTTCCAGAAACTCGGCCTTCAACCCTTCGTTAACCTCTCCACCAATTTCTATAACAGGTCTTATTGCTTTCTCAGTATTGCTTTTAATTTTCATTTTCATAATAGATAGCCTCTTCCATTTTTAACATGTTTAAGTTTAATCTACCAAAAACAAGAGCATGTTGAGTTTAGATCAATTTAGTGCTAACAATATTATCTACGTCAATTCAGGTTCACGATACTGATTCCAATATCAATTTGATTCTTACAAATATTTTATGTCGATTTTTTAAGTTCAAGTTCAGTTTTAATTACTCTACACCAATTTTGAGTATATTTGATTATTTAAAGGTAAGTGAATATTTGACAAAAAGGCTGAACTGATGTGAAAATCCAAAAAGAAACAAAAAATTAGAACTAAATTAATGTAGAATGAAATTGATATCAAGTGAAAAAAATGAGCATCAAAATAGTTATTTAGTATTTACAGTACTTTTTAGTACAAGATTTTGTTTTTACTTTACAAAAGTTGCGACCTTTATCCGTTGTGTTGTGGTTTGGTATTGGGGCAGGGTGTATGATGACGAGGAAGAATGGTTTCGCTCAATATTCGCGAGTTCCAAGAAAGAAGATGCGATTCAAAACCAGTACGAGTTTTTCGTGCAAAG
The DNA here is from genome assembly GCA_013621005.1 of Aeschynomene evenia. Classification (NCBI taxonomy): domain Eukaryota; kingdom Viridiplantae; phylum Streptophyta; class Magnoliopsida; order Fabales; family Fabaceae; genus Aeschynomene; species Aeschynomene evenia. The sequence continues at coordinate 15,992,329 of CM024269.1, read as the reverse complement.
AATGGGAGGCCCTAATCTGTTTTCGCAGAGAAGAGGTTAATATTTTCTTGAGCTTTGATTATTCTGTTCTGTTAAATATCAATTTGAGTGACTCTAGAAGTTTCTAATGGCGTTCTGTTAAAATATCAATCTGTTCTGTTAAAATATTTTCTTGAACTAAATTAATTTTGAAGCTTGCATTTCGAAGCTGACTGACTCTAGAAGTTTCTAATGGCGTACATTTTAGTGTACAGTACAAATAGTTAAAACATTTGTATCACAACTATCCTCACCCTTGGATTTCAAGTATTTAGATGTAAGAGTGAAGTCCACTTAAAATCCAACGGTGAAGATGGATATTGTACAAATGTTGTAAGTATTTGTGTTATACGATATACTCTTTCCTTTTGATTTTGGTTCTTTTCTTGGTTTTTGCTGTTGATTTGACTATATTTTGGGAATGCTTTGCTTGAATGTGTTTCTTATAAAATGATCTAGAGATTATATGAAAGGATCTATTTATAATTCCAAGTGTATTTGTAGGATATAAAATGTAAACAGGAAGATTAATATCTTGTCAATTGTTGCGGTGGCAAATGAATGTCTTTGATAGAGCCCTTCAAATTGAAAATTCAACAGCACTGAGGCAAGAGATTATATCAAAATCATAAATAATCATTCTACTGAAGTACACCTTTAACCTTTATGGGTTCTCTTAGAAAAATCTTTACTGAAGCTACTCTTTGAATGAGCTTTGTCAACTGATCTTACAAGATTATTTATTGTTTTAGCAGTTAACACTAGGCTGAAAATTATAGTCAGTGCCTATTGTCAAATGGGTCTTTAACCGGATTTGACTCTAATCCCAGTGGGCCTTACTATTTACTGTAGAATTTCAGCCTACATGGTAATTAAACTCATGACCTTGTCTCTGATACCAAATGCCAATTGAAGGATTGAACACTTATCAGTTATCACTAGGTAAAAACTAAAAAGCAATAGTTTGTTAGTTGGGGCGAATTCTTAATCCCATTAGCCATTACCCAGAAGGACTATGATCCAATTTGACTCTGATCCCATTTAGGTCTTGCCAAGATAGGATGCCGGCTTATAGCAAACCATTATGAGTTTACGACCCACTTTGTGTAATTGTGTGGATTTGTATTTCTATCCGGTGATGATCCTATTCTATGTTCTTGTCCTTCCATTTAATGGCATCGCTAAATGAAGTGTTTTCCAGTTGAAATCCAATTAATGCATGAAATTGAATGCTACACATGAAAAAACGATAACGGTTGGATCTTTTTTGTCAAGTGGAACTAGCTTCATATGATCACAAATCAACTTGGATTCATTTCTTGATGAGATATGCTATATGTACTTAGAAGAATAATATGTACATGTTACATACTCCACATCCAAAGATGTATAATAAGAGTTAGGTGTTTAATTGGGGATTACATTAAAATCTAAGGGTAACGAGATAAATATGTTTACTAAACGTATGTACATATTTCATTTTATCATTTTTGGTTCTTGATATTGTCAGGGCATCCTGCTCTAATAGCTCGACATCGACCATTTTCGGTAACGCACCAAGCTGCAGAGAGGTGGCTACATCACATGCAACAAGCATTGGACAACACTCCAGATATAGATGATGACTCAAAGATCAAAATGATGAACTTTTTCAGGTTTGTTTTCTGTTAAGAAATGTTGAATCCCTTGAATTGGTGTGCTTAAAAGTCCTCTTAATTCAAAGTTTCACTCACATGTATTAACTAGTCCTTGGATGTTTGTATAAACTACTTCCTCCATCCCATTTTAATAGTCTTTTAAGAATTTTACACAAGTATTAAGAAAACACATATATAATGTTCTTAGTTTGTTAAAAAAATATATGAAAATGACTATGTTATACTACACATTTCCACTAGCACATTTTCCTTCCAAACAAATTATGTTAGAGATAAAACCGGTATATGCATTGAAATGATGTATGGAATATAATTTCTTACCTTAAACGTCCATTATTTTGGAATAGTACAATTTGTGAATGATGCTTTGAATTCATAGGAATTTTATTTAGACCAAAGGTAAGTTTGGTAGGAGTAAAAGGGTGGTAAATTTCTTAAAGATTGAGATTCATGGGTAATTTTATAAAATAAAAATCAATCAAAGAAAATTTATCCCAATTTTTTTCCCCTTGTAACCAAATATACCCTAATAAATATTAGGAGTATAACCCGGGGAGTGTGGTTGAGCGATAGAGGCTCATCCTCCCTTAACTAAGTGTCGAGGGTTCGATTCTCGCCTTGAGAATGGAAAAAATTTAAAACTCCGGGTCAGTTGTTCCACCCTTCGAGGTGCCTACAAGCCAACGAGGGATTAATCACTATGGTCGACAGTAGATACCCCGGCCATGAAAATATATATATATATATATTAGGAGTATATATCAACACTGATTCCTGTTCCAAAGTGCCACTTCTTGGGGGCTAATTGTTGGTTATCTATGATAACGTTCGAGATACTCCGTTATTTTCAGGCACACCGCATATTTTCTTGTGGCTGGAGATGAGCTAAAGAATCAAAACCAACAGGTTCCGTGCAAGCATGCAGCCGGGAGATAACATCCACCTTCATCTTGTTTTGGTTGTATATTTTCTGGTGACTGCAATTAGCAATAATGTTTGACGTACAATAAAAATACGTTCAACTTGTATCTAATGTGTATTATCCATGTTACAGGATGTTATATGTGATATACGTATAGCACACGTTGGATACAATTTGATCGTATTTTTGTTGTACGTTAAATATTACTCCTGGAATTAGCTAAGGAGTTAAATCCACTAAAGCATACATGTGGATATTTTTATTAGCCTTTTTCTCTAGGACATTCAAAAGAATGAAATATCATTCCCTTTTTTTTTTTTTTCTGTAATGCACTTGGATTCGCTAAAAAAAACACCTTTCTTCAATAAAATTCAATAAAAATGTTTTATTCCAGAAGAAACTATTCTATGCTTGAATATAGATAGCTAGACATATTTGGATAAGAAAGGACAATCTTAACCAAATTACATAAAAAGATAAAAATAAAACTTCAATGATAATAAAAACACTAATAATATATTTGCTCTAATATCTTATCTCTTATATTTTAACTCAATTCTTTTTCTATTATTTTTTCGTTCTTTTGAGTTGATTCTTCTTATTTAACTTGAGTGTCATGGTCATAATATCTTCATTATCTTCCTGAATACATTCTAACTAAAAAGTATTCCTAAATTGTTAGAAGATACTCGCATAATCTAAGTTTTTTTTTTTTTTATATGAATAATCTTTTATTCTATTTATATAATAATTGTATAATGAAAACAAGCTCATATAATCTGAAATTGAGTCTTCAGCTAGAAGCCAGCCATCTTTTGTGAAATTTGCCACCTTTGCAAACTTATCACTCCTCGGAGTTGAACGATAGTAATTAAAATCCAATAAAGATTCACGTACAATAAAAATATGTTCAACTTGTATTCAATATATGATATCCATGTTATAGGATGTGTGCTATACATATATCACATATATGTATAGCACACATCCTGTAACATGGATAACACATGTTGAATACAAGTTGGACGTATTTATGTTGTACATCAAACATAATTAGATATCATACATATTTCTGTTTTATATCATACATATTACATGACATAATTAGAATTTAGATATGCTTCTATGGTGTACTATGTGCTTCTATGCATAAAAGTCGAACATAATTATTCATCTTAAAACCCAACTATAAGTCTCTTTAACTTTCTCTTGTATTAGTCTTTTGGTCTGCCAACCCTCTATAACCTTTCCTCAACTGACCTCTAGGTATGAGCTCATCCTAAACAATATTGGGAAGAGGGGTTATTCACCTTCCCTTACCAATGAAGTCAGTGACCGAGGTTGTCATACTTCCCTTACCAATTCCATCAGTGATCGAAGGCTACAATGTATTTTGTGCGCCACCCGGTGACGTCTTAAACTTTAATTATGCACCACCCAGTGACGTCTTTAATTTACCTGTGTGCCACCCAGTGACGTCTTTGTCTTTATTACGTATCTTTAATAATATAATATATATACATAACACAAATATCATCACATAATAACATCCATGCACTTCACTGTATCATATAATCATATATAACACTTATACAAGTCGTAGGACACATTAGGGTACATAAAGGGTCAAAACAGTTAATTTTCGTAAAATCTGTAGTGTTGTAACAGAGATTCATGTTTTCTCGCGATTGTAAATTCTCAGCTCTTAATCGATTACGAACGCGAGAATTCAGATTTTCGGGTTTCTAAAACACGTTTTTCATGAGCCAATGACTAAAATTTTAATCTAGAATGATCTCAATCGATAGAAAACATAGATACACATAAACCAATCAATAAAATACATTCTAAAACATTTTTCAATCGGTAAAACACATTCTCTTTGAAAATCATTCGGTAAAACATAATTCTTTTATAAACCCTAACGGAAAAAACGATCAACAACAATAATCTCATCAAATCCACCTCATCATGCATGAAATTACAGAGAATAAAAAATGTTTATAATTCCTACCTCTCGAAGAAATTATATGAATTACGTAGAGACAATCATTTCCCAGAGAAACTCTCGTTCTAGCTTTCTCTCTCTAGACCCACGAACGGCGTGATGAAGGATACGACTCCAATTGATGAATTACAATATGTAGAAAGGTGTGTTTTTGCGTGAGGATTAAGAATATGTGATCAGTTTTTTTATTGGATGAGTTTTGTAGTGTAGAGTGGCTATGACTTTTATGTTTTTGAGAGAAAGAGAAGAACAATGGAGGCTAGAAGAGAGAGTGTTTTCATAGGTTACTGATATGTGAGCTAGGGTTTCTCACGTGGTGGCTATGTTGTGCATGGCTTTAGAGTCATCGTGGGGCACATACATAACTTTAAACACACTAAAAACCCTTACTGCGCAGTCTGTAATCGATTACTACGAATCTGTAATTGATTACACCTTGTTAAAATGCACAGATTCGAAAATATGTGCAGTGTAATCGATTACCATCCCGTGATAATCGATTACTGTTTTGTAAAATAGCCCCAAAACACTTCTAAAACGTCTCGACTCGTGCTATAAACATTCATGTCTCATTCCTAACCTCATGCATCATCTAAACATAAAATAAAACACATATATACACCTAAATCACACAACATATAATGAATACACATATTCATACACATAAATCATATAACACATGATAAACACACATAAATCACATAACGTATAATAAAAACATATATATACACTTAGATCATATAACAAATAATGGTTTACTAGAAGAAACTTACCCACCCAAACTTAATTAAATTCTAACCAAGGTCAATTACCTTTAGTTTCCCTTGATTAGGACTTAATGAAAATCGAGATGTTACAGTAGTCAGATATCATGGTCCTCCATGACACCACATTCCTTGAAGGCAAACAACATGAACAACTCCAATGCTCCCTCTATGTCTCCAGACCTTGCATACCCAGCAGTCTTGGCATTCTAAGAGGGGACCCCTCTCACAATCATTTCATCAAACTGCTTGCATGTTATGCTATTAAGGGCTTGTTTAGATGTTATTGTAGTAATTTTTTTTTAATTTATCTTTTTAATTAAGATATTTTGAAAAAATATAAGTAATTTTACATTAGGATGTAATATAGAAAGATCTTTATTTAATCGTAAACATCTTTTTTATGTTATACAAAATGTCTTTTTTTCAGAAGATGAAAATTACAGCTTCTAAAAAAAGATTTTTTTTAAATTTTTTCTAGAGATTATGCTTTTACTTGAAATTAGTATCCAAACATACCAAAAATTCAATAAGATATTTTTTTTAATTAAAAAAGATCTTATTTTACAAAAATAATGACATCCAAACAAGCAGTAATAATACTATACTAGACAAGTAAAAACATTAGGGGTACAAAAAAAATTGCAGCTATATTTTTTTCCCAAACAAACTTCCACATACAGCAATTTAAAGAATACAGAAACACACCAACTCACTATCATCTATAGCTCCATAAACTCATGATGCAACTGTAGAAATGGTCAAATGTCACACAAAACTACCATTAAAATGACCCAAAAAAACATAAATGCTTGGGGCACAACAAAAAATCAGTCAAAATAGCTAACAAAACTCATTTAACACTTTATGATCCAAATAACACTTTTAATCATGAGTATATTTCTAATAGACTGAGTGATTGGGGCCCAAATTCCTATTTATTGACTGTTTTGACTAATTTTTTGTTGTATCTCTATAAAAAAAAATCATTCCATATGATTAGAAAAAGTACGTAATACCACAAATAGAAATGCACAACCAACAAATCCTAAGTGTATCATAAATAAGTGGCATTTGAATGAAAAAAATAATGGATAGTGGGTAGCATGCAGAAAAACTTGAACCATACATATATTGCTTGATAAAGTTGAAATTAAAACTTGGGTCGAGTAGATTAAGAGATTCGTTCTACAACAACACAATTTGTTCACCCCTAACATAAACACATAACAAAACCGACCGGGTAAAAAAAATGACGGAATAAAAAGTTTATCTTCAACCCTTTACCGTTTAGTACGAACTCTCAGAACCAGAAGCTGGTTATAAAAATAAAAAAAAAGGACGGTTAAGAACGCGACACGTCCCGCAGAAACGCGCTCGCATGTCAACCAAATTCTAGAAACGAAGGGAAAATAAAAGTGAATTTGCGTTCCATTTCTTGGACCGACTCACCGTGATTAAGTCATACACACTGCTTGACCGGTAAGCAAACAAAGAAAGGAAAATTCTAATACCGACTGTCATGCTCCCTCGGTTTCGACTTTCAAGAAGGAAAATTTCCATCCTCACTTGTTATTAAATATTTCCTCATTTTTATTATTTTGTGCATTCTTAAATTTTAATTTTTTATTATTTATTTAAAAATAGGATTTTGATTCGGTACCCAGGAAAATATAGGGTACCGATACCCAATACATGTATATCTCATAATTTATAGATAAAATTAACTTAATTTTTCTAAATTTATATATTTGATAACATGTTAGGTTAGTAATCTTCAAAAATTAATTTAATTTATATTGATATTCTCTAACTTTATCAATTTAAGAAAAAATTTAATCCATAACCTGTCGCTAGAACAAGCGCGCATTATACGAGAGATAAAGATGAAGAAGAGGTGTGATTGGAAATGAGACGCGTCTAAGAAGGCTGCGACCATGATCACCGTGCTCTGTTGGTACCAAATTATATTTATCGTAACATATATTAATAGATTAAACACATAATTGGGTATCGGTACCCAACAAAAATATTGGGTACCGAATAAATCCCCTTAAAAATATTATTAATTTTTTCTAATTATAATCTTTATTAGTAGAGATATGTTTATGTATCTTAATTAATTCCTTATTAATATCGTGATTAACCGAATCCATTTTTTTAGAGTGAATGCTCTATTTAGTCTCTCATGATTAATTTCGAGGATAATTTAATTCTTCATGATTTGAAAGTGACAAAATAGTCTTCCAAGATTAATTTTATAGGATACTTTAAGTGACAATTTAGAGCATGTTTGGGTATAACATAAAACAGCTTAAATTTTCAAAAAAAGCTGTTTAAGAAAAATAAGTTTGTTTGGGTAATGTTAGTTCAATAATTTAAGCTGTTTTTTCTTTGAGAAAAAGCTGTTTTTTGAAAAAAAGCTGTTTTTTGAAAAAAAATTAAAGCTCAAGTTTGAGCATTATGCTTTTATAAAAAGCTGATTTACTATCATTTAATGTATAATACCCAATTTACCCCAACTTATATTAATATAATATAATTATTTTATACACACTTTAGTAATTTACCATAAAAAAGCGATTATTTTTTAGCAATCCAAACATCACAGATTATTTTAAAGTTACTTTTCAGCTAAATTATCCAAACATAAATTTATCCTTAAATAAGCGATTATATCAAAAAGCGATTGTATAAATAAACGATTACTAAAATAAGTTTAATTTTTCAGCTTACCCAAACATACCCTTAGTCCTTCCGTTAAGTTTATGTTAACTTACAAATATGACGTAGCTTAGGTGATATGTCATACAATGTGTTATACTCATCACTACAACTTAATTAACAGAAACTTAATGAAGGAACTAAATTCTTATTTAATGTGTACTATAAAAATAATCTTAAGAGACTATTTTGTCATTTTCAATTCTTGAGAAACTAAATTGTCCTCAAAGTTATTCTTGAATGACAAAATAGGATATTTAGTCTATTAATTAATATCATTAATATTATATCATATAATATTGTATTTTAAATTATAAATTAAACAAATTTCTAGTGCTCTTTTTCTCTCAGACCACATTCTCGTTTCAAGGTGTTATTACTCTTCCTAACGCTTCAGCCTTCAGGTAAAAGCTACGTCACTCTTCTCTGGTTTCTTCTGCAAAGGGTATTCTGAATTTTGTTGAACTTTCTCTCCTTCGTCTGTTTTGATGCTTCTCCAAAATTCACTGAGGATACCTTTTTCGTTTATTGGCCGCTGTTATATGGACTCGTCGTTTGGAGAATCTCAATTTTGTTTGAATTTGGTTTTTGCTTCTGATTTTAATTGGAATTTTGACCTTATATGCGAAAGGTTGCTTGGTTGATTACAATTTTGCAGATTTACGAGTAAAAGGTCGGTGATACCTTGTATTTCGGGATTATTGTATATTTGTTTGATATCATCATTGTTATTATTATATTTTTAATTTTTAGGAGATGTAATTTTCTTCAGTTGGTAGGATCTACATGCTTGCAGTGTGTGTTTTCTCTATATTTGGTGCAAATTTATAAATTGGTTGTTGTTGGAAGTGGTTGTTCAATTTTATGATTTGAACTTAATTTTGGGTTTGGGAAATGAATATGGAAATTCTAAGTTTATAGATGACGTTAATTTTCTAATATCATTATTCAAAGCTGAATGGAAAATTTTCCATTTATAGTAGGGGGCTAGGGGCAGGGGCTGCAAAAATCACTTGTGACAGAGAGTTATTTACTCGATATCTTGAAGATTCGGCAAAGTTTTACTATGACAAAGTTTAAGGGGGTGTTCATGAGTTTTACTTTGGAGAGAAAGAGAGGGAAGAACTTTACACTTGGAATCCCTTTCCTTCCCTCCTTTCCCCACAAAAGGAAATTTACGAATACAACTATAAGTTAAGGGCATTTGCTTCCAACTTTGGAATATAATTATTGGGGTATTGTGGCTGTAAGGACATCGAAGCTTCATACTGCTTTGGTGTTGCACAGAAAAAGAAAAAAAATCATTTAGAGTATGCTTGGAATGCCCAAGAATGCTGGAATCTTTGTATTTTATCATCTTACACCCTATTGCCATACTCTAGGCTGTTGGCAGGACTTCAAGATGTTGGAAAATATTATATATAGATGTTAAGATGCTGGTGTAGTGTGAAGAATGTCATGTTAGTCCTTCGAGATCCAAGATATACCGATTTCAATGTCATGTTAGTCCTTCGAGATCCAAGATAGAGAAGAGTTTTGTTTATATTGAGATATTCTAACTTTGGAGTTTTTTTTTATTTCAATGTGATTACTGCTAACTAGTATTGCCCAACACTTCATGCCCATTTTGTATTTAGCTTGAATTCTTTTTCCTCAGTAATCAACTTATAGTACTATGCTGTTAGCAAGCTTAGAATTTGTGGACGTGTTAATGTGATGGAACTGGTTCAAACAACAAGAGAAGGTATGGAAAAAACTCATGAAACATGTGTTATGGCAGAAAGAGTTATTGACTAATGTGGCTAGAGAATCAAGATAACTGAATTTGAGAGCCCTTCATTTCTCCTTCAACAAGTCCATAAACTGCTAACTAACTTCCCTCCATCTATTTCCGCTTAGACATTACTTTTGCACAATTAACTGCTCCCTAATTACTCTTGCTGTTGTTCTACACAATCTGGCCCTTAGATTAATTAGCTCTAGATGCCTAGTTCCTCCCTTCCTATTCCTAACATAGACCTGTATAACCACATGCTTATTATAACGCCACACATTAAATTATATACATAATATTTTACTGGATTTTTTTTTGATTCTTTGGCAGTGCTTTTCTAATTTGTATTATTGTTTGACTCTCTCATCTGTTGATTTATTGGAAATATATATTTACGATAATGTTTACTGGTATATTGTATCTTTGGCTTTAGAAGTAACTTTGATTCCACGCTGCAGCTCACTTGCGAGAATGGGGTGGGGAAGCATATATAGAAGGCGTGCTAGAGTATTCACAATGGCCTTAATAATATACCTAGATTATAAGGTGAACTTCTTAGGTTGCTCAGATTTTCATTGTTTCTAATAAATAAAAATAATAATATACATCTTATTTAAATCTTCTTATTTGTCTATCAAGGGTGTACAACAACGAGAGAAATGGACTAGCAAATCTAAACAATCTACTCTGTGGGAGAAGGCTCATGAGCATAATGCTAGGCGTGTTCTAAATTTGATTCTAGAGATGGAAGGTTTATGGGTGAAACTTGGCCAATATATGTCAACACGCGCAGATGTTCTTCCTGCAGCTTATATACGTCTTTTGAAACAGTTACAAGATTCTCTTCCTCCTCGCCCATTGGAAGAGGTTGGTTTAAAAGATATTCTTTTCAAAAAATTATTTTAGTTTATGTTCCAATTTTTAGAATATGCTTTAATAATGTTAGGCTAAGATAGGATAAAATGATTATGCTTTAATAATATTAGGATAAGATAGGATATGAGAGGATAGGATACACTGATTATGTTTGTGTTTTTCAATTCTGCTCCTAATCCTATATAATGAAGCCTCTGTTGTGTAGTAATTCACACAAATCATACTGTTAGAGAGCGTTTCTAGCAGAGGGACTTAAGGTTTACAAATGTAGACAATATAGGGGTAGTTTGGGGTTTCACCATTATGGTGCAGAGCTAGGAAATGAGGTGGGCCCTAGCAATCCCAACCGAATGGGATTGAGTGCTGAGTGCATTCTGTTAGGGGGAATAGTATAACTGTCTTGTAGGAGGATATTCTATTTTCATCGTTGGAGATCATAGGCTTAGGGAGTAGGAGCTACCTAGTGCTCTGAGTATTTCTTATATCCCTTAGTCTGCACCTTATTCAATAATACTATCTTTATTCCCTTATTCAATTTCTATCATTTGGTATTCAGAGCCCGATCTCGGGATTGCTGTGTGGCCAACGTCAGCTGCTGCGATGGAGGTGAAGATGGAAGAGCTGGAGAGGAAGTTGGACCAAGTGATGCGTTTTGTGATGGAACCGAGGCGTGAGCGGACCAGAGGTCGATCACCACCACCGAGTGGAGCCGGACAGTCGATGGAACGGGGGTTCGAGGTGGGATGGAGGTTCTCACCACTCCCCTTTGCCCCGCCTTAGCGAGCATCGAACTTCAAGGTCACGAGACCGAGAGCATCGGAGCTCCCCCCGTTCCTGCGTGGATCGTCCGCACCACTGGGACCGAGCCTTGTGGAATGGTCGGCACCCGCATGGATTTCGTGAGGAATCGCGAGAGCGATTTCGCGAACGCGAGCGGAAGCTAGATCTCCCCCTTTTCTTCTGTGACGATGTCCTTGGATGGTTGGTGAAGGTGGAGCGCTACTTCGCCATCAATGATGTGTACGGTGAGGAGCGGCTGCACATGCTGCTGGTGGCTATGGAGGGTTGCTTGCTGTATTGGTTTCAGACGTGGGAGCAGCACCTTGAGTACCTCTCCTGGCGACAGTTTAAGGAGGGGGTCACCTGGCGTTTTCAGCCTAGATCAACCAAGGAAAGTTTTGGGCCTCTACTTAGGCTCAAACAATTGGGCTCGGTGATGGAATATATTGATGAATTCGAGAAACTTGCTAGCCAACCACATGACGTGGACCCGAAGATTTTAATGGGGATGTTCACTAATGGGCTCCAAGGCACGATTCGGGCCGAGTTGAAGAGTTTTGAGTTGGGCTCACTTTCTGACCTCAAGGATCGTGCCCTGTTACTTGAGGAAAGGAATCGAGAATGGAGATCTGCAGGAGTCAGCCCAAGTGAGAAGCAGGGCGGCCTTCTAAAGGGTTCTCCTCGCAACGCCCTAACCCGCCTCCCCTCCGTTCGATTGTTACTAGGGATGGCGGTGGGCAGCATAGCCGTGATGAAGGTCCGCAAGGGCGGGGGAGTGGTGGCCTACGATTGTCGCAGGAGGAAATGCAGGAACTGAGTCGTAAGGGACTTTGCTTTAAGTGTGGGGAACGGTGGGGCCATGACCACCTATGTAAACTTAAGAACTATAAGCGTCTCCTTGTGGAGGAATCGGAGGATGAGGTCAAGGAGCCCGAGTTCGACACAACGAGGGAGGTCCTAGAGGAAGTGGAGGAGTTGGTGACGATGGCCCCTCGCCCTCTTCACGTTCGCAGATGAATACTCTTAAGGGACTGGTGATTGCGAGTAAGTCCTTTAAAGTGCGAGGCACCGTCGGAGGTACGGAGGTGATTATTCTGATTGACACAGGGGCTGATTGCAGTTTTGTTGATGTTAAGATGTCTGATTCCATCCGGCTAAAGGCTTCTCCGGTGCCTTTCTTGTTAGAAATGGGTACTGGCGTAGTGGAGCAGGGCGCGGGGCTGTGTGAGGAGGTAGAGCTTGTGATTCAGAATAATAAAATTATCCAGCCCTTCTTTAAACCTCCCTTGGGTAGTGTGGATACTGTCCTTGGGTATGGGTGGATCGTAGGCCTTGGTGATATTCGAGCAAACTTTGACAAGCACAAAATCACGTGGAAGGAGGATGGGGAGTGGAGGTGTATTCAGGGGGATCCTTCTTTGAGTACTACTGGGACCTCCCTCAAGAAGGTTTTTAAGGCTCTCAGAACTGAAGGAGAGGCTTATTATGTTTCCCCCTGTGCTGAAGATTCTCTGTTGTTGGAAGAAGGGAAGGCTCCACCTCCGGCGAGTATCCAAGTGTTATTGGATGAGTTTGCAGATGTGAGTAACATGCCAGCTGGGCTCCACCTCCTAGGGACCATGAGCCATCAACTTGAAAGAGGGGGCTGCAGTTCCCCATTGCAGACATTACAGGTACCCCTATATACAGAAGAATGAGATTGAAAGGATTATAGAAGAGATGTTGACTGCAGGGATTATATGGGCTAGTACCAGCCCTTACTCAAACCCTGTCATCTTAGTGAAAAAGAAAGATGGCAGCTGGCGTTTCTGTGTGGACTACCAGGGGTTAAATAAAATTACGATACCCGACAAGTTTCCGATCCCTATTATCGATGAACTGCTGGATGAACTAGGGGAAGCTTGCATTTTCTCAAAATTGGATCTTAAATCGGGTTATCACCAAATACGCATGCGGGCTGGTGACATAGAGAAGACAACTTTCCGCACGCACGAAGGATACTATGAATTTTTGGTCATGCCCTTCGGGTTGATGCGCTCCGTCCACGTTTCAAGCCTTGAAGCCTTATCTTTGGAAGTTTGTCCTTGTTTTTTTTATGATATTTTGGTCTTTAGTAAAGGCTTTGAGGAGCATTATGACCATTTGAGGAAGGTACTGGAGTTATTAAGGCAGCACTGCTTATATATTAATTAGAAGAAATGCGTTTTTGCTCAATCAAGGCTGGAGTATTTGGGGCACATTATTTCGGGAAAGGGGGTAGAGGCTGACCCGAACAAAATTGCTGCCATGGTTGAATGGCCTGTTCCCACAGATTTGAAGGGGCTGCGGGGGTTCCTTGGAATTACAGGGTACTACCGTAGATTCGTGCGGGCGTATGGAAGGATTGCGTGGCCCCTCACCCAATTATTGAAGAAGGATGGTTTTTCTTGGAATGTTGAGGCTCAATTAGCTTTTGATAAGCTCAAGAGGATCATGACTACTCTTCCCGTTCTTGCTGTCCCAGATTTTAACAAGCCTTTTATTATTGAAACAGGTGCCTCAGGGAAGGGACTTGGAGCAGTTCTCATGCAGGATGGGCGCCCTCTTGCCTTTCTCAGTCAGAAGCTGTCCGATAAAGCTCAGCAAAAGTCTGTCTACGAGCGGGAATTGACGGCTATAGTTATGGCCATACAGAAGTGGAAGCATTATCTTGTGGGGCACAGATTTATTGCTCATACAGACCAAAAGAGCTTGAAATTTCCAGTGGACCAGAAACTTATGGGGGAAGGACAGCAGAGGTGGGTCGCTAAACTGTTGGGATTCGACTTTGAGATCAAATACAAGGCCGGGAAAGAGAATGGGGCACCTGATGCGTTGTCTAGACAGCATTTGGGAGCTATATCCTCGGTCTCTTTTCAGGATTGGGATGGCCTAGAAACAGAGGTGCAAGCTGATGAAAAATTGAGAAATATAATCTAAGGGCTGATACAGGGGAATGCACAACAACATGAAGGGTTTGAGCTGAGAAAAGGGCGGCTGTACTACGAAGGCATGTTAGTGATTCCCAAGAACTCGCCTCGAATTCCCTTGCTTCTACAAGAATTCCATGACTCGGTGTTCTGGGAATACTCAGGATTCTTTAGAACATATAAGAGGCTGGCTGGAGTAGTTTGGTGGGAGGGAATGAGAAAGAATATTCACAAGTATGTGCAGGAGTGTGAAACGTGTTGCAGGAGCAAATATCAGATCTTGTAACCGACGGGTTTATTGCAGGTTCTTCCCATCCCCTCCCAAGTATGGGAGGATATCTCCATGGATTTCATTGGAGGGTTACCTAAGGCTCAAGGATGGGACACAGTGTTAGTAGTGGTGGCTGGATTCACAAAGTATGTGCATTTTTTGGGGCTGAGTCACCCATACACAGCCAAGGAAGTTGCTGCCCTGTTCATTAAAGAGGTGGTGCGTTTGCATGGGTTTCCGTCTACAATTGTCACGGATCGTGACCGAGTGTTTATGAGCTCTTTTTGGTCGGAGATGTTTAAACAAGCAGGGACAAAACTGAAATATAGCTCGGCGTATCACCCACAAATGGATGGGCAAACAGAGGTCGTCAATAGGTGCTTGGAAACATACCTCCGATGCTTTGCTAGTACGAAGACCAAACAGTGGCAATGACTCTTAAGCTCGGCTGAATTCTGGTTCAATACTACCTACAGTGGAGCCACTAATACCACCCCCTTTCGGGCCTTGTATGGGAGGGACCTCCCGGTATTGATTAGAGGTGACCAGCCAACATCCACAGTAGAAGAAGTGAACCAGTTACTAGCTGAGATGCATGCTGTCCTAGAAGAGTTGAAATGACAGTTGACTTTGGCTTAGGATAGAATGAGGAGTCAGGCTAATAGAAAGAGGAGGGAGGTGGAATTTGCTGTGGGAGATAAGGTGCATGTAAAAATACAACCTTATAGGATGAAGACATTAGCAAGGAGGGTGAATCAAAAACTCAGCCCCAGGTTTTATGGTCGGTATGAAGTAGTGGAGAAGATTGGGAAGGTTGCATACATGTATCCCTGCTCAAGAAGTGTTTGACTCCGGATGCAATTTGTCAACCCTTACCTCTAGTTCTGTCGGCAGATTGGGAATTGAAGCTGTACCCATCAGAGATCTTGGCTGTGAGGGAAAATGAAAGAGGAGAGGCTGAAGTTTTGGTCAAATGGTTGAATGCTCCAGAGTTCGAGAATTCTTGGGAGTTAGCTGCTGACATTAAGCTGAGCTTTCCAGATTTCCACCTTGAGGACAAGGTGGTAGTTCAAGAGGGGAGATATGTTAGAGAGCGTTTTCCAGCAGAGGGACTTGAGGTTTACAAACGTAGAAAGTATAGGGGTAGTTTGGGGTTTAACCATTCTGGTGCTGAGCTAGGAAATGAGATGGGCCCTAGCAATCTCAACCAAATGGGAAATTGAGTGCTGAGTGCATTCTGTTAGGGGGAATAGTATAACTGTCTTGTGGGAGGATATTCTATTTTCATCTTTGCAGATCATAGGCTTAGGGAGTAGGAGCTACCTAGTGCTCTGAGTATTTCTTGTATCCCTTAGTCTGCACCTCATTCAATAATACTATCTCTATTCCCCTATTCAGTTTCTATCACATACTCATGATCTTTTCTCATTTTCCCTTTCTTAACACTAATCATTAGAAAAAAATAAGATTTGGGCAATGATTTTTAGTTGAAGTTTTCAGTAAGAAAAAACTTGCCGCATATTTTTGGGGAGTGGAAGCAATTGTTGTTCATTAATTTGGCTAGTTATAAGAGTTCGGTCTTTTGTACTTGCAACTGGCAACAAAATTCACATGTTGTCGGATGAAAAAGAAATTGCCAGTTTGAACTTCACAATACGTGAACTAGAATAAGGACTATCATTTGCTAGTCTACACTGGAATTCCATTTTTTTGAGTCACCACTAGAGTTGTAAATGTCATTTATATTTGCAACGGTTTATGGCAACAAAATTCACATGTCTGATGAAGAAGAAATTGCCAGTTTGAACATCACAATACATGAACTAGAATAAGGACTATCATTTGCTACTCTACATTGGAATTCAATTTTTTGTGAGTCACTTCTAGAGTTGTAAATATCGTTTATATTTGCAAGGTTTATGGCACAATACAAAAGGAGTTGGGGAAATCAATGGATGAGCTATTTGCTGATTTTGTCAACA
Source organism: Aeschynomene evenia (assembly GCA_013621005.1). NCBI lineage: Eukaryota > Viridiplantae > Streptophyta > Magnoliopsida > Fabales > Fabaceae > Aeschynomene > Aeschynomene evenia. Next base: position 15,975,604 of record CM024269.1, on the reverse strand, counting down.
AACCTTTGGCAACAGCATCAGTAAGATTACGTGGATATTTTTGCTAGTACAAGATGACTGAACATAGGATTGTTACTAATTTAATATTTGTCCTTGGGAGAGACAATCCTTTCTGAGCCGTTCATTTTATATAGATAGCGCAAGTCCACCGTGCAACTCTGCTTGATGGGCAGCAAGTGGTTGTTAAAATTCAACATGATGGTGTCAAGACTGTCATACTGGAGGTTTGCTTTTATCCTATAGTATCTATGGATTTAAAGGTAAGTGGATGCTTTCAAATATTTTCTGAACCTACATTATTTTCAGGACTTAAAAAATGCAAAGTCAATTGTTGACTGGATAGCATGGGCCGAACCACAGTATAACTTCAATCCCATGATTGATGAATGGTGCAAAGAAGCTCCTAAAGAACTTGACTTCAATCGCGAAGCTGGTATTTTAAGATCTTTTCTGAATTTCAATGAACTTGATCTAAATTTGTGCTTGAAAATTTGTATGTTGCATTTTTGATGGAGCTAGATGCTTGTATTTTCTAGGACAAGTGTTCTTCTCTATTGTTAATTGGAATGCCTTTGTGGCTTCAGTTTGCTATATAGCACATGGTTTCTTAATTTAAGGGATTTCTTGGTCTGATATGTTTTAGAAATTATTGGCATTAGATGTTGATGCCTTTGTATAATTTTTATGTTTGTACATCTTATTCTATTTTTTTTCTTTTGTTTTTTTTTTTGAAGGGGGATGGGGGGATGCATTCCCTTTCATCTTCACTCCTACAATGCAAATTTTCCTTTTATCTTAATTTTTTACACATCACAATTACATCATTTAATCCATGTAGATAACTAGGTTAGGCTGGGCTTAAACGTGTCTGGCTTATTTGACAGCATCAGTTGCCCTACCTTGTGGAGAAAAGGGTTTGACTACTGTATCTATAATAATAAGTGTAGAAGGGAACTGTAGCAACTAGCAATTTTGCATGCATTGTCATTATTTTAAAATATCATAATTGAGATGAACCCCTATTTAAGGGTGAATAATAGGAATATAGAATATGATGTCAACTATTCTGTCCCTTCTTTTAATTTCTGAATATGATTCACTATCATCTATCTTTCTGTCTATATTGCCCATATTTGACCTAATACTGGTCCTGTATCCAAAATTTACATATTATTCAAGGTTTCTGTTAGTAAAGAGTAATAGCAGAGTAGAGAAAGGAAGAGATATATTGATATGAAGCACTAAGCAGCTCCCACTCTCCAATCCAATACCAAAATCAAGCCTCCCTACAAAATGCTAAGCTTATTCTATTTAAACCCTCCTACAATAGGATCATAACAGAATCATAACAAATCCCTCACAATTGCTCAGCAGCACAATACCTCTCAGGTCGAGGTATAACATAATAGAAATCTTAGAAGAATGATATTAATGAAGAGACAGAGAGTACACGAAGGCAAAGGCACTATAGCAGCTCCAAACTCTCCCAAGTTAATTATGAGAAAAACAAAACCTAAGCCTTCTAATGCTGAGCTTATTCGTTAAATACTTCTACTTGCAGAAAGCTAAATAATACCCTAACAGAATAATAAATCCCTAACAACTATTTAAAATCCTAACTTGCTCAGCTACAATTAATCCTTGACTCTACTTTAATTATAAAGTAGGTCTCGCATCTATCTTACTTCCTAAATTAAATCCCAACAGCTGCTTATATTTCCTCCTTTTGTAGACTTTAATTTCCTTAGGAAGGATATCTCTAACAATACCCCCCCCCTCGACAACCACCTTGTCCTTGCTGGTTTGATCGAACAACCAAGACCTCTAATGGTTGCAGTTGATATTCCCATTCATCCTTAATACCTGGAGGTAGAGGTTGAACTTGAGCAGTTTTGGAAATGCATCCCTTAAGCAGTGAGAAATGGAACACCGAATGAACCCGAGAGCTTTCTGGAAGGTCCAACTTGTAGGCAATCTTACCTATTCTTTGCAGCACCGTAAATGGACCATAAAAACGAGGACTGAGTTTTTGTTTGATCCTTGTAGCCAGGGAACGCATGCGGTATGATTGCAACTTAAGATAAACTGGTCCCCTACTTGGAATTCAACATCACACCTTTTCTTGTTGGCCTGGTTGCGCATCCTTTCTTGTGCTCTGTAAAGCTTCCATTTGAGCTCTTTCAGAATTGTATGCCTTTCAGCTAGGGACCTATTGACCTCTTCCAAGGGTGAATTGTAATCACTTTTGAATAATGTTGGGGGATCCTTGCCATACAACACCCGAAATGGAAATGTGTTGGTTGAGGCATTGTAATTGGTATTATACCATAGTTCATCCCATGGCAGCCAGTTAATCCACTGCTTGGCTTCATGCTGGCGAAGCAACGGAGAAATGTTTCGAGGCAACGGTTGACTACTTCTGTTTGGCCATCCGTCTCCGGGTGGTTGGTGGTGCTAAAGTGGAGCTTGGTGCCAGACTGCCTGAAGAGTTCAGCTCAAAAGGCACTCATGAAAACTCGATCAGGGTCAATGACTATGCTAGATGGAAACCCGTGCAGCCGTACGATATTTGAGATGAAGCTAGCAACCACTTCCTTGGTTGTATAACGGTGTTGGAGACTGATGAAGTGTGCATATTTGGAAAGACGGTCCACAACTCCCAAAATGGTGTCAGCCTTTGGTGCTTTGGGAAGACCACAAATGAAATCCATGGAAAGGTCCTCCCACACATGGGAAGGGATAGGAAGTTGTTGGAGAAGACCAGCTGATGAAAGTGTTTGGTACTTGTTCTTATTGCATGTGTCACAATCTTGGATATACTCTTGAATAGTCGTACGCATGCCTACCCACCAAATCAGACTTGAGATCCTTTTATAAGATCGAAAATAACCTGAGTGTCTTCCTAAAACTGAGTTGTGGAACTCAGACAAAATTAATGGAATTCTAGGATAAGCACTGGGGACAACCATACTCCCTTTATAGAATAAACGCCCTTGTTCAGCAAGCATCGAGAGTTCTCAGATATAGAAGTGAATATTGGAGAAAGCACTATACCTTAGGTAAAGAGTTTTAAGTACCTTGGTTCCATCATCCAGGATAACAGAGAGATAGATAGAGATGTCAACTATAGGATTCAAGCTGGATGAACAAAATGAATAAGTGTTTCGGGCTTTATATGTGATAAAAAAGAACCTTTAAAACTTAAAGGTAAATTTTATCCCACAACTATCAAACCAAAGATGTTATACTGGAGAGAGTGTTGGGCAGCAAAGGGTCAACATGAATGGTTAGCATAGTGGAGATGAGGATGCTTCGGTGGATGAGCGGCCATACGAGAAAAAAACATGATAAGGAATGAAAGTGCTAGAGAGAGACTCGAAGTAGCGTCGGTCATTGATAAGATAGTGGAATCTTGTCTTAGATGGTATGGTTATGTTGGGAGAAGACCAAAAGAACATCCAGTCAGGAGGGTGGATCAGATGAAAGATATTATGGTGACTACGTGTAGAGGGAGACTCAAAAAGACAATAGAAGGGGTTATCAAGGAGGATTTGAGGGTTAATGAGCTAAACCCAAACATGATTCACATCAACATGCAATGACATCATTTGATTCATGTAGTTGACCCCAAATGGTGGGATAAGAATTGTTATTGTTGTTAGTACAGAGTTAATGGTAGTGTGGCTCTAGTGCAGCAACTTACGTTGCCCCAAATTTTATGAGATGGTAAAGAAATAAGCTAGTTTGCATTATATTTGGAAAAAGATTTAGCAAGGCCATGCTACCACATTCAGTCTTTTCTTCTTTCTGGTCTTTGGATGTTAAAAGTCACTTTTAAATTTTTGTTCTGTTTTGGCTATAACTTATTACATTTCAAAATATCTGTTTTAGTTCATCTCGAAAGATAAAGTATTTAACTTCTCAAGAAACATTTTCTAAAAGTCATTTTTACTCTCTTCCTCCTCACCCATAGGAAAACTTTTTCGCATGCTCTGATAAATATATCTGCCATAGTTTCATTATCCCGAAGGATTTCCGTTAGTTTCTTTTTAGTTCGTCTGTTTTGTTAACATTCTCTCTATAGATGCTTCTCAAAAATAAGGCTTAATTTGATTACATTATTTGGTTCGGTTCACGTATGTCTCTAATTTAAACTTGTACTACTGTAGAAAACACCAGAACAGTAGCTAAAAATCTTGGTTGCAGAAACCAACATGATGGAAATACCAATGCGAATCGAGTGGATGTTTTGATCCCTGATGTAATTCAGGTATCTTCTGTTTACGAAATAATATGTTAATATCTTTACATAATCTATACATAGTGGCGATGTAACAAGTAGAGCATCATAGAATGTTAAAGAAAGATGGGTGAAACAAGTGATTCTTTTTATTTAAATTTTCATGAAGTGCATGTGTACTAAAATGGTTACATAATGTCATTCATAGTCGAGCTTTAGTTTTGGAAAGACTTTTTCACATATTTTAGATGTTTTTATTGGATATCCCATATAAAGTAATCAAAGTTATTTTTTCTCTCCACTGGACATTCTTCTTACCTAATTTATTCTTGAATCATGTAAAGTGTAAACATCCAGCCACTAGATAAGTGATGTTCTCTGATTTCCATCATGTCTTTTGTATCTCCAAACTATAATGACTTTCTGTTGGTACCTAGAATTTTCTTGGGATTAAAAATGAAATGTGCTTCCTTTCATTCTGCTATGTTTTCTCTTTCTTGTGTAATTTTTCTTATTTATAAAAATCTTGTTGCTTTTGATGATAGTCTACAGAAAAAGTCCTTGTTTTAGAGTACATGGATGGCATTCGGTTGAATGATCTAGAATCACTTGAAGCCTTTGGTGTAGATAAACAAAAAATTGTTGAGGAGATTACTCGTGCCTATGCTCACCAAATATATGTTGATGGCTTTTTCAATGGTGATCCTCATCCAGGTATCTCTCTCTCACTCTCCCTATGTGTGCTTATGTTCCGTGCACATACATGTGCAAGTGTCACGTTCGAACAGTACAACACTTCTAAATTTGTTTCAGATCACTAATAACTCTATCAAAGCTGAGTGAACTTTCTGTGCAAATTTTTCCTGATTATTTCATGTTTTCATGAGATATTTTGACTCTCTTACTTAAATCTTATAGGAAATTTCCTTGTGAGCAAGGAAGCTCCACATCATCCTATTTTACTTGACTTCGGGCTCACAAAGAAACTATCAAGCAACATTAAGCAAGCACTTGCAAAAATGTTTTTGGCATCTGCTGAGGTTGGTGCAGCATTTGTGCTTTTTCATGGTAATATGGATACAAACAATTATTTGGTACATTAATTTGAATTTGAAGGATAGTTATTGAGTTGACTTGCGCAGCTAGCCTATCCTAGCCCTATCCTTGCTTTAAAGGATTGGGTTTTTAGTGCTATTTTTCAGACCAACAATTTGATGAGCTTGTATTTTGTGGTCTAGTTTTGTTTATATTAGGTGATTAGTGATAATGTTTTTAGATATGTTTATCTGGCTTTCACCAATCAGTAACACCTTAGGAAAGATTTTGGTTTATTAACTAGGACGATGAATTAAAGCTTCCCATTCACAAATTGGGTTGCAGTTATCGTTCATGACCACCAATTTTTTTTTTCATTCTTTTACAAACTGGGGACAACAAAATGGTGGATGTTTTAGCTGTGCTTTGTTCCGTGGAGCTGGTTGGCTTCTAAGGGGTAATGTTAGAGATGCAATTGCCACTTGCCAACTCACCTAATAGATGAAGTGTTTTGTTAGGTGGTTTTATTATGCTCATGCATTTTGATAGGAGGTTTGGGTTGGTCTATTGTAGAAGAGAGAAGAAACAACGTGAAGAGGAGGGAAAGCAGCAGCGGAGAAGAGCAGAGCAAACCTTCCCGCGGCTCTTAGTGGTAGTTAATTAGTTAGTAGAGTATAAATAGGAATCTGCTTGTATTTTTCTAGCATTATGTCATTTGTGTACTTGTTAGAATTTCTTGAGAAACATTTCTCTCTCTAGGGAGTAGTTCTCCCCGTGTACCGATTTAGGGTTTGGGTTTCCCCCAAACTTAGTGATTAATAAAGAATTACCTTCCTCCATCGTCTAGTACTATCATTGGTATCGGCTGCTCTTGGATCCTGTTGATAATGCTTTCCAGAGCTCAAAAAATGGAGGCTTTCAAATCTACGTTGTCTCAGATGAACTCACGCATCGAAGCGATGGAGTCGCGGTTGGAGGAGCAACATGCTTGTATGTCGTCGATCGAATTAGTGTTCCTCTCGATGCATGAATCGATGCAACGAATCAAGAGTTGTTTTGATCAAGTGGAGGAACAATTGCGAAGCAGCAACCCGATTCGTGGTAATCGTCGACGCGATTTTGCTACTGGTGATGGATCTCCGGGTTCTCAGCGGCGGTCACAACAACCGGAGCGGTGGTGTAAGATTGAGGTACCATTATTTCGAGGTGATGATGCTTTAGTTGGTTGGATCGCATCGAACAGTACTTCGAGATCCGTTCGGTGCCTGAGGTAGAATGGATCTCGGTGGTGGCTTATGCGGTGGAGGGCAATGCTCTGACATGGTTCCGATGGTGGCAAGCAACCATTCAGTTTCAATAGTGGGGCAACTTTCGCGAGGCAGTCCTCGGTCGATTCTAGTCGGAGCTACTCCAGAACCTGTATGAGCTCCTCATGAAATTGAATCAGGAGAATTCGGTTCGGGGATTCTGAAAGCGGTTTGAGTTGTATGCTTGCCCACTCAGGATTGTTGATCGTCAGTATCTGACTGGGATATTTCTCAGTGGACTGAAGAAGGAAGTTTGTGCAGAGTGTAAGCTTCTCACCTTTAATTCCCTCGAAGAGTTGATGGACGTGGCGGAGAGGGTGGAGAGTCGTAATTGCATGTTGCAAAAAGGGGCTTACAAGGCTTACACTAAAGGGGTGGATTGGGCCTTTCTAATTGTGGGCCATTTATTCCTCGAGGCCCAACTAATGCAACATTGACACAACCAATTAAAAGAGAAACAAGCCCATTGTTCCCCCAAAAGGAAATGGCCTGTGCCTTCTCTCTAATGAAGAGTACCAAGAAAAGAGAGCTAAAGGACTTTGTTTTTTTGTGATAAAGCATTTGGGCCAGACCACCTGTGCAAAAATAAACAATTTAAGATCATGATCTTGGAAGACTCTGATACAGTGGAGGAGGAAGAAGAACACTAGTCGCTGCCCCCTGAGAGCTCCATCGCTACTCTCACTCAAGTTGAGTTTGAGCTTCTTTCTTCTACTCACCATCACCAATCTATTCATGTGTGGGCTGAATTGAAGGGGAGGCGAGTGCTAGTGATGATTGATTGTGGTGCTTCACACAATTTTGTGGCCCCCAAGATAGCTCACGAGGTGGGATTGTTGATTGATGAATCTCCAGACTTCGTGGTCAAGGTCGCAGATAGGAAACATGTTCAAGGTCAAGGTATTTGCAAGGAGGTCTCTCTCTCTTTCCCCAAATTAGCTGTGACTGAAGATTTTTACGTGTTTCCAATTGATGAGGCTGAGTTCGTCTTGGGGCTGGCATGACTTGATAAATTTGGTGAAATCAGAACTAATTTTAAGGAATCATGGCTCCAGATTCCAGCGGCAGGGACTTGGGTGAAGCTTCAAGGAGATCCCAAGTTGTGCTACGACAATATGGCATTGAAATCTGCGGTCCACTCTATGTTGATGGGGGATGAAACGTTTGTTGTTCAGCTTTGGCTCATGAACTTACAGCTTGAGGAGTTGAATCAGGTTCCTGTTCAGATTCAACGTATCTTGGAGGAGTATGCGCAGATGTTTGAACCTCTTCCGGGACTTCCATCGCTTATCATGCCATTCCCCTAAGGGAGGGCGCTGTGATTCCAAACATCAGGCTATATAGGTATCCCCATCACCAGAAGACGGCCATTGAGGGTATGGTTAAAGAGATGCTAGAATCTGGAGTGATCCAACCTAGTGTAAGTCCCTTTGTGAGCCCTATATTGTTGGTTAAAAAGAAGGACGACAGTTGGCGATTTTGTATTGATTATCGAGCTTTAAACAAAATCACCGTCCCTGATAAATTCCCAATCCCAGTCATTGATGAACTTTGGATGAATTGGCTGGAGCAACCATCTTTTCTAAGCCGGACTTGAAGTCCAGCTACCATCAGATTCAAATGGTAGAAAGGGACATTCCAAAGACTGCCTTCTGGACGCATGAAGGTCATTACGAGTTTATAGTAATGCCTTTCGGGTTAACTAACACCCCTAGCTCTTTTCAAGCATTGATGAATTCCATTCTGAAGCTATTTCTCCAGAAGTTTGCCTTGGTTTTTTTTTTGGACGATATCCTCATTTACAACAGCTTTTTCAGATTCTTATTTAGAACCAGCTGGTTTTAAATAGAAAGAAGTGTTCTTTTGCTGTTCCGGCTGTTGAGTACTTGGGCCACATTGTATCTAGGGATGGGGTATCCGCTGATCCGAAAAAGACTGCTGCCATGATGGATTGGCCAACTCCCAAAGATGTGAAGGCACTATGGGGTTTTCTGGGCCTTACCGGCTATTATCGTCGCTTTGTGAAAGGATACGGGTTGATAGCCAAGCCTTTCACTGATTTACTAAAAAGGATGCCTTCCTGTGGAGTGAGGAGGCAGAAGATGCATTTGAGAAACTTAAGGCCTTGATGGTGAATCTCCCAACCTTGGTTATTCCCGATTTCTCCCAGGACTTTTTCATTGAAACTGATGCATCAAGCCAAGGTCTAGGTGCTGTTTTATCTCAGAAAGGAAGACCTATTGCCTTTCTAAGTCAGTCCCTTTCACCTAGAGCCCAAACGAAATCAGCCTGTGAAAGGGAGCTTATGGCAAATGTCTTTGCGGTCCAAAAATGGCAGCATTATTTGCTCGGCCGCCATTTTACCATTCTTACTGATCAAAGGAGTCTGAAATTTCTCAACCAGCAGAGGTTATTGGGTGAGGACCAGCTAAAATGGACTTCCAAATTGTTGGGAATGGATTTTGATTTTCAATACAGACCGGCACTGGAGAATAAAGCCGTGGAAGCACTTTCCAGGCAGATGATTAATCATGCCATCTCCGTGATTCATACTGATCTCTGGCAGACTACTGAGGAAGAGATTTCCAAGGATGATTACTTGCAGCAGGTAATTAGAAGTTTGCAGCAAGGGCTACCTGAATTTCCTGGCTATTCTCTATCTAAAGGAGGGTTGTTTTTCCAAGGCAGGGCTGTCATTCCGCAGAATTCCAGTCAGATTCCCACTCTTTTGGCAGAATTTCAGGATTCGGGTGTTGGGGGCCATTCCGGATTCTTGAGAACTTACAAGAGGATTGCTGCCGCCTTGTATTGGAAGTGTATGCGTCAGCGAGTTAAAGATTATGTGGCTGGTTGTATTGTTTCTCAACAGAACAAATATGAAGCCCAATCCTCTAAAGGCCTCCTTCAGCCTCTGGCGATTCCGCAACAGGTTTGGACTGAAATTTCGATGGATTTCATTTATGGCCTTCCCAAGTCTAAAGGGAAAGACACTATTCTGGTGGTGGTAGATCGTCTGTCCAAATATGCCCATTTTATTGCTCTTGCTGTCAGAGGTAGTCAAGTTGCATGGATTTCCTCGTGCGATTGTGACGAGAGCCGGAGCGTCGTTACTTCTCCGATACCCGAGCAATTTAGAAAAGGAAAAGGAAAATGGGGTTTAGTTTACCGAATCGGCAACCAAATACGCAGTATAAGGAAGCTGACTCGGGTCGTCTCTCAGAGGAAGCGCAGATAGGTGATTGGATGAGCAGATTGTATGAGAAGGGGGTTGGAAAAGCGCATCTGAACAGTAGGTAGGAAATATAAATAACTAAGTTGCCCTAGTGTTGGATGAGATGATCAATACGGTTCTCCTATCCTCGACCCTAGTATTATGCTCAACTCCTAGTGTGTGGCACTCGTAGTGTGACTATACTCTCCCAATGTAGACTGAATAAACCTCCAATCTCACTAAGGGACTACCTAGGCGACTCGCTCACAAAACAGTTCGCTACTCGATCTAGTGTGACACTATGCAATACCTAACTCCTAAACCGGTAGTTAACCTCTAACGCTCTCTAATCAACTAGGAACCAACGTCCAGAACAGATGATCAATTCCTAATCAACCAACTAGCCTCGACATGCATCGACATCCTCTAAACCGAGAACTTAAACGCAAGCTCACAGCTATCCTAGTCAACCACTCGACTAAACCGTACGAGTAAACTAGACAATATAAAATCAGAGCTATATAGAGAAACTACACTAGGTGAATCACATACTACCTAAGGTCTCAAGTACTAACGAACCTAACCGATAATCTATCCTACACCGAGACTAAAATTTAATTATCCATAATGGCGAGAAATCACAACAACCGACTAAAATTACATAAAAGTAAATATATAAAATGCTACAAGAAATTAAATAACATTCTAAACTAACAATAAAATAAGATAGAAACCAATTGACATAATGAAATTAATTTAAATAAACACAGGTACATAAAATTAGAACAATAAAAATAACACTTAAATAAACAAGAGTTACGCAACAGCAACAAGAACAAAAATTAAAATTAAAATACTAAACTACACTAACTAAGAGAGATAATAAGTGTTGTGTGTGCTACGGTGTATTGTGCCCCGAATGAGTCCCTGCCTTTTATAGAAAAATAGCCTCCACACTCAATGATTGCATCACGACAAATATTCCCGTGAATTCCGCTTTGTTAGGGACAAACATGTAGCTGCTACCGACAAATTAGAGGTGCCCGTGTGTGCGTAACTGCTGGCTACCATGGGGGAAGGCGCTGTTGTTACGGTGTGTTGTGCCTGCTCCTGCTGGTCTTGGAACACTGGCCTCGCGACTGCTTGGACGTGGGCACGGGATGGAGGTCTCGGAGCTTGGCCGGAGAAGGGATTTGCCTGAGATACTGGTGCCTTCTGCTGCCATGGGAGCCACCATGAACGGAGGCTTGGAGCTCGCGACTGAGCTACTGGTGCTGGCGTGTTGCTGCTGCCGCGAAGGAGGAAGGTGGTGCGGAGCTGCTTGTGCGAGGGGGGAAGGCGCCTGCAGTGTTGGCCGCGGATGGAGGAGCTTCACGGATAAGGATGGCGCGGAGTGTGGTGCGCGGAGGGGCTGCGCGTGGATGGCTGGAACGGAGCTGGTCTGCTGCCGCCGCTGCTGGAGAAGATGGAGGAAAGCACCATGCTTGGGTGGAGCTCGCTGCTGCCGTCACCTGCTCTGGTCCGCCATGGCTGCTGCGCGAGGTGGAGCTACCTGGTGCTGAGTCTGCTGTTGTTGCTGCAACGGGATGCAATGCTGTCGGCGCCGGACTTGGAAGTGTGGCGCTAGGCACCACCATGCTGCTGCAGCTTGGTGTTGCAGATGCTGCCATGGCTGGTGGAGGCGCCTGGAAAAGAAGGCTGCTGCATTAGTGGTTGTCCGCGGGTGCTGGAGGGGAGCTGCTATTTTTATTAGTGTTGTTGGGTGCATGATGATGCATGATGGTTCATGAATATGATGAGATGATGATGATGCTTTTTCATGAATGATGATATGGTGATGGTGCTGCACTTATAAAATTAAGTGATATACAAACATAAAATATATCTATATAACATACTGCATACACATATATTATAAATATACAAACATATATATACATAAAACACAAACACATTATAATAAACTTAAAACTTTTATATAAATTCATGTAAACACCCTATATACGTATATATAGGTAGACTGTATATATATAAGACCCAAAACTTATATATAAGACACCTTGTATTATATGCCCATAGTATTTTACATTATACGAATATATATATTTATTATGTATACACGTATAGATATATAATTACATATAAGTATGTAAATTTAGTAAAGTAAATACAATACATATATAAAATAAGTGACACATAATATTATACATATGTAAATATACTCTCACATAAATATATATTTATAATTAATTTATACACAAATAAATCTTACACACATATACAAAATTATATAAAAAATATATGTATTAACATATAATTTAAATTGCACCAATTCATTTATTAACTTCCCTTGATCGTAATATTGTGCCAAAGATTAGGTCCTAAGAGAATAAAAATATCAAATTTAACATTTCACCTTTAGGAACTCAATTAAAATCACAAAATAGGCACAATTATGCAATAATTATTTTAACGAATTAGAAGAGAAGTTAATTGCAAAATTAGTTAAATGCACAAAAGTTATAGATATTTAGAATGCATTAAGATAAGTATAAGAGGTTAAAATGCATTTCATATTTATCAGATTGTCTCTGACATAGACAAGATATTTCTGGGCAAGTGCTGGTCTGAGTTGTTCTCTATGGCAGGCATAAAACTCAAGTAAAGCACCTCCTTTCACCCACAAATGGATGGCCAAACCGAGGTCACCAACCACTGTTTAGAGACTTACTTACGGTGCTTTGCTGGGAATTATCCTCGAAGGTGGATGGAATGGATGCCTTGGGCAGAGTACTGGTTCAATACTAGTTATCATGCGTCTACCAATACTACCCCGTTTCAGATTTTGTATGGGATTCCTCCACCTATTCTCTTTAAGGGAGAAACTTACCCTTCCAGGGTGGAGGAGATGTCCTCCCTTACAGCTGCTAGAGATTCGGTATTAAAAGAGCTCAAAGATCACTTGCATCTGCCCCAACAGCAAATGAAGCATTACGCTGATAAAAAGAGAAGAGAGGTTAGCTTTCAGGTGGGTGTTAAGTATCAAAGGAAAGTGGGGAACCACACCTTAAAAGTTAGCTATTAAGGTGGGAGAACCACTCTCCTTACATACAACATTAAGTATCCCCTACTACTCAATGTGGGACTTGGACATCCCATACTACCCAAGCCTCTAACAATACACCGCCCCTGGAGAGTCAACGTCCCGACAGCTGCACTCTACGGCACTCTCAGCGGTACTTTACTCGGTCTCTTACCGGTCAGAACCCTCCGTAGGTAGCCCTTTCCGTGAGGTCGACCACCAGCTCTGATACCATTGTTAAGTATCAAAGGGAAGTGTGGAACCACACCTTAAAAGGTGGGAGAACCACTCTCCTTATATACAACATTAAGTATCCCATACTACTCAATGTGGAATTTGGACATCCCATACTACCCAAGCCCCTAACAGTGGGAGATTGGGTTTTATTGAAGGTGCAGCCCTATAGGATGTGATCCTTGGCAAAAAGACCCAATGAGAAGTTGTCCCCTCAGTTTTATGGACCTTTCCAGGTTCTAGAAAGGATTGGTTCAGTAGCTTATAAACTTGCTCTCCCTGCTGATTGTAAAATACACGTATTGATTCATTGGGCCAATAACCCCTCTTGTGATGATAGCAAGGAGGGTGCTGCTAGGTTGTCTCAGCGCTTTCCTTCATTTTACCTTGGGGACAAGCATCTTCCCACTTGGCCCATACACCTGTGGCCCAGCATTTTATCTTGTATCCCTTCTTGCATACACCTGAGTTAGGGCTATCACTGTGATTCAGGAGCTAGCTTTCATTACACTTCCAGTTTGTTTATTGTGTTTCTTCTTTTATAATTTTTTTATGATTGTTATTATTCGTACAAGTTTCCATGACTTATTGGTCCCTTCAAATGATCTTTCTTCAATCCTTTTTCTCACAGGGGGACCATGTAGCCCTTCTATCAGCATTTGCAGAAATGGGTCTAAAGTTGCGTCTTGACATACCAGAGCAGGCAATGGAGGTGACAACTATATTTTTTCGTGCTACAACACCAGCAAATGAATATCATGTAAGCATACCTTGAGCTCCTGCATATATACAATATACTTGTTTCTATCAGTGTTTAGATGTCTGACTTGTATTAATTATGGTGTATTTTTCTGTTGCTAAGAAAACAATGAAATCTCTGACCGAGCAAAGAACCAAAAATATGAAGGTTATACAGGAGAAGATGAACCTTGATCAAAATGAAATGAAGCGCTTCAATCCTGTGAGTAACAAGCTTTCATTTCTTTCTCATGTCCCAAAATTATGCTACTACGTGTGTATTAGATACGGTGATGATTTTATTTAAACATTTTCAGGTTGATGCATTTCCTGGTGATATTGTAATTTTTGGAAGGGTTCTTAATCTTCTAAGAGGTCTTTGTCTCCCTCTTTGATATAATTGTAATGCTTATTTGTTGTTCAAAACCTATTTTACTTACTTTACATGGATCTAGGGCTTTCATCCACCATGAATGTACGAATAGTATATATGGACATCATGAGGCCCTTTGCAGAATCAGTACTGAGTGGGTGAGTCCTTTTAAAATTTTTAATTATGAATATCGTCCACGTGCTTGTTTGATCTGTGGCTGAAGTGAGGTTCACTTTCCAGGTACATTAGTAGAGGACCATCAGTAAATGATAAGTGGATTTTTGATTCACCAGTCCATTCTGATCTAGAAGCCAAGCTGAGGAAACTTTTGATTGAGCTGGGAAATAATGATAAAATCCTTGGAATCCAGGTAATTGTGGTTATTTGTTAATTATTATTATCATGGTATACTGAAAGTTGAGACTGCTTTGGTTTCATCGATGCGTTTATGATTATCAATTTCCTTTTCTTATGGCCAACAAATTGTTCTTTCATTAGCAAGTTTTTGCTCAGGTATTATATAATTAGTAATTCTTATTTAGAATTGAAATGCAGATACCTATCCAGTTAGGTTATCTAGTTAGACCAAAGATAGAGGAATACATATGGGAATATATCTTGGTCATTATTGATTTGATAGTGTTAGAGATAAACTATCCAACTTTTGGCTAACGGCTTAAGATTTTGAGAATTGTGGAACTTGCTCCTGCACGTCGTTTTGGTATTAGAGCTTGAATGAAGTGGTCAAACATTTGAAACTTGTCACCCACATTTTACTAAATATAGTTGGATCTCTCGCAAAGTAGAATGAGCTAAAGCATTTTTCACACTGAAGTTCTAACGGCTTTTGTATGTGTGGGCATGTCAGATATATACAAAGAAATCTTGGTCCTGACAAAAAATCTCTTTCTCACTCACAAACACTCGTTTACATTATAATTTTGCCACATAAAAAATAGTTGTGAGAGACATCTCTAAAAATGATATATTTTTAGTATTTTTCTTTATATTTAGACCAGTTTAGCCTTAGAAATGTGTATTTTAATAATATTCTCTTTATGATTTCAATTGATGAATTAAGATTATCTTAGCATTTATAGAACTTGTGCATTTTATTTGATTGTGTGTTTTGGATTTAGCACAATCTATCTTTACATCGTCGTCTATTAAATATTAATGATATGATATGTTGCTACGTTTGCCATATAATGATTGGTTCGCCTGAGAGATATTATTATTTATATCTATATCGTCGATGCTATTGTTTCTTTTGATGTCAAGAGTCAATCAAATAGCTCAAGAAATTCTGTATAATATTGTAAGGTCTGCGCTTACAAAGATGGAGAGGTCATTATTGACAGTGCTGCTGGAGTGCTTGGTAAATATGATCCCCGGCCAGTTAAGCCTGATAGCCTTTTTCCAGTGTTCTCTGTTACAAAGGGAATAACAGCAGGAATGGTCCATTGGCTGGTTGACAACAGGTATATTCATATATATGCTGTGTTCGTATCTTGTGATTTTTTAGTTTGGTGTGTCTCCATGTCCGTGTCGTGGTCCGTGTCCGTGACAGTGTCCTTGCTTCTTTGACTACTAGTAATTTGCATTTGCTCTATGTCTTGAATCTGCATTTGCATTTGCTTGTTGTATGATAGGCTTGTGTTTACTCTCCTTGTCAGTGTTGTCTTTGTAGTTCTGTTGATATGTACAGCTTTTGATTTCCTTTTTTGTGCTGAGTTGTTTCAGCAAGAATTGTTACACCACGGAAGGTAATTGTCACACAGCGATCTTGAACTGATTGCTGTGTTAAGTTCTAGATAGTATACCAGCAAATCACCTGTTTTGCCGATAACTTGGTTAGTCCAAAATGTATATTTTTTCACTTATAGGAGCTGTGTCTGTATTTCATCTGAGAGTTAACTACATTCTTACACTATGATCATAGTATAATTTCACTGGCACTACATATTGAGAGCTTTCTAAATTGTAAACCTTAATGAGTATCTATCTGCTTATTATCTTGCAGAAAACTGAACCTCGAAGAGAATGTTGCAAATATTTGGCCAGCATTTGGATCAAATGGAAAGGATGTCATAAAGGTCAAATACTGATATTTCTCCCGAATGAATCTCAAACTATCATTTTAACAATGTCAAACCTTGTTTCAGGTTCATCATGTGCTTAACCATACATCTGGTTTGCACAATGCAATGGCAGACGTAACTCGAGAAAACCCACTACTGTTGTTTGATTGGGATGAATGTTTAAATCGCATTTGTATGTCAGTGCCTGAGACTGAACCTGGCAAGCAGCAGTTATATCATTATTTGTCATTTGGTTGGTTGTGTGGTGGAATCATCGAGGTATGAATGCCTCTCCTTCTATTTTTTTTTGGTGGGATGTGTGTGCATATTCCTGTTCTATTACATATTCTCTAATTTCAACCTTCATTGAATTATTGTTTATGAAGAAACTTAAGATCAAATCCAACCTAAATATACTTGACTAAAAAAAACTTAAATTAAATATGTATTTTTAACCTCAAAGTAAGAATTTTTACTAAAAAGTACTTATTATATATTCATATATATGCCGTGTCTGTGTCCTGTGATTTTTTAGATTGGCGTGTCTCTATGTCCTGTGTCTGTGTCGCATCCCATGTTCGTGTCAGTGTCTGTGCATCATAGTCCGGCATCAATTTGATCCTAATGACTAAATTGACATCAAAATTAGATATATTAGGAATAAATTTATGTCTAAAATTTTTTCAAGACCAAATTGATATCATAAAAAAATATCAAGACCAAATAATTATTTACTTTTTTTAATATTGAAAGTAAAAGAGATGGAATGATGTATGAGTACTCAGCTTGCTTGTAAATTTGTAATGGTACAAAATGCTATATAGGTTAACTGGTAGGTTGGTCTACATTTGGCTCTTGAAAGTTATTTTGGAGTGCTTATTGAATATTATAAAATTGGATTTTTGGAATGGTTCCAATCAATTTGAAGTTATTCTTTTCAAAGTGGTTAAATCAACTGCGAGTAAATTCTTTTGACTAATAATTTTCTATCATGTTCTGACAATTCATTTGGTTAAAACAGCATGCATCTGGCAAGAAATTTCAGGAGATCCTTGAAGAAGCAATAGTTCGGCCCCTTCATATTGAAGGAGAGCTGTATGTCGGGATTCCCCCAGGCAAGTTTTTATGAGTGATTACTTTTTTAAGGATGATATAAAACTTGTATTTGACATACATGCACAGACTAATATATTTTTCTTTGGCTTAAATATGTTTTTGGTCTCAATAAATATTTACTTTTAATTTGGATTTCAGTCACTCTTCAATTTTTGCTGAAGTTTTAGTCTCCCATTTTCCAAATGTTTTGATTTTAGTCCTTACCAGTTGATGAGTTACGTGTCAAGCGCAAACCAACGTAGCCTTGACATCTGGCTCAATTTCTGCCTAACACATTATCAGTTAACAGATCTCATCTAAAGATAGGAACTGAATCCAAATTTTAGAAAAAAAGGGACCAAAATTTTTTTAAAAATGAAGAGAAAACAAACGCCAAATTTGGCTATAACTAAAAGAACCAAGAACTTAGTTAAGTCTTTTCTTTTTTACTTATAATCTGCGATAGACAGTAATAGAAAATTTCATTATGAACTGCAACTACTACAATGTGTCATTGCTGTTACTTTCAGGGGTCGAATCCCGTCTTGCAGCTCTGACTGTAGATACAGATGATTTAAGGAAGCTCTCAGCAATGTCTGGTCGTGCTGACCTGCCGTCTTCCTTCCAGCCACAGCAAATTGCTCAAACTGCTACCACTCTGCCCCCTCTTTTCAATACATTGAACGTTCGTCGTGCCATCATACCAGCTGCCAATGGACATTTAACTGCCCGCGCACTCGCACGCTACTATGCCGCCCTTGCTGATGGTGGCAAGATACCACCACCTCATTCTTCAGCTTCTAAGCCACAACTTGGAAGCCATCCCCACATTCCCAAATTATCTTCTTCCCAGAAAGCCCCCAAAAAGAGGACGTGTATTGGGCGGCGGGAAGTAACTGTGCCAACTACCAAAGGTTACAAACAAGTCCCTACTCAGGATCATTTCCAGGATAATGAAGGCCAAAGTAGCATCAAAGATAGTAGCAGTAGTAGTGATAACAGTAGTTATCCACGAACCAATGTTGCTCCTGGTAAGGTATTTGGGAATCCTAGGATTGTTGACGAATTCTTGGGTACCGGAGAATACGAGAAATTAACTTTGCCTGGTGGTGGTTTTGGCCTAGGATTTAAGAGGTTTAGTTCTAAGGATGGATCATCCATAGCCTTTGGTCACTCTGGAATGGGTGGATCCACTGGGTTTTGTGATGTTACTAACAAGTTTGCTATTGCTGTGACATTGAACAAAATGTCATTTGGAGGTGTCACTGGGAAAATTGTTCAACTTGTTTGTTCAGAGTTGAATATTCCTGTGCCAGACGATTTCTTGAGATTTTCAGATGAGCAATCAAATCTGGGGAGGCCTCTGATTAATTGAGGATATATTTTTTAACTCATATCTATCATAATTATATGTATAATTTTTCATTTCCCTGAAACCTTAATAATGATAGACAGTGATTTCTACGTGGCATTTTGAGTTCTTCTTTAACTATAGAAATCTTTGCGATACATGACCTATTTTCTTGTTGCTGTCCTGAAGAATAATGTATGTAATTATGTAATGCGAGTTGAACTTGTAATTTTTTTTGCAATAAACTTGTAATTTATATACATTTAGTTATTTCTTTCACGTGAGTTTATATTTCTGTTGTTGCATGAATATGAAAATAAAATGTTGCCAATATATTAAGAAAAATACTTGGGCACAACAAAAATTCAGCTAAAATAGTTAATATATTGTGCACAACATATATCATATAAAATGTACAATCTATATAACATACGGTGCACAACATATATCTCTTGTTATGTATAACATATATCACATGTTGCAGTATTATTTTTCTTTACAACATGTGATATATGGCGTGCATAACATACAATATTCATTGTGCAATTTATATTATATATATTGTGCACAATTTGTTAGTTATTTTGGCTGATTTTTTGTTATACATAGGGAGTTTATCTCCCATATACACCGAATGGAATATTTTCTTAGGAATTCCGCTTGTACAAAATCGGCAGGCACACCGCCGATTTGCATAATAGCAAAATCGGCAGGCACCCCGCCGATTTCCTTACCCAAAATCAGTAGGCAGTGTGCCGATTTCCTTTGACGGTATACTGCCTGCCATTTCGTGAACCGCGCGCCTTTAAATAAGATGCAACACTGCAATTCCAAGTACAATTTTATTTTGAAATTTGAGTTTTTTTTTGTCCAAAAACAAACAAAACTTGCAGAGATGAGTGAAAAATTTATAATAATAGTTCATTATTCGTGTGAAGTAATACATGAACCAGATGTGCGATTTTGCTATGATAAGCCAATTGCATTACCTGTAAGGTCCAACATTTCCTTGGCAGAGTTACATGCAAAAATTCTAAGCAGATTAGACGGGGAGAGTAAATTCATCACTGAGATGCTGTATTGCATGTCCATGTGTGTGGATGGTGCCGGCTTAGTAAGGTATGGTTGCTGTGTTATTAGTAAGGATGAAGATTTGTCATTGTCAATTTTCGAATTTATATGTTATAGAATTATATGTTGTTGTGGGAGAGTCAAATATTAGACATATCAGTTCTGGTGCATCTGCGCCAACGCCTGTAGTTGTCCCACGTGGCACAGATGATGTTGCTGCTGAGCAACCTGTGGTGACGTTGAGGGCACAACCATTGATTGAAGAAAATATAATGGTTGGCCCGTCACTGGTTGGTGAAGCCCAGAGTGCCTTCGTCGAAGGCAGGAAAATTGTCGACGGAGCCCTGATCGCCTGTGAGGTTGTCCATTGGCTAAAGAAAAAGAAGGTTCCTCCTCTGCTAGTCAAATTGGATTTCCAAAAAGCATACAACCGTGTCAAATGGAGTTTTGTGGATATTGTGCTCTAAAAAATGGGGTTTGGGGTTGTATGGCGGGCTTGGGTCATGGAATGTATCAGCACCGCTTCAATGTCAATGCTTGTTAATGGGGTTCCAACAGCCCCATTCAACATGGAGAGGGGGCTAAGACAAGGTGATCTGTTGTCCCATTTTCTGTTTGTTCTAGTGACTGATGTTCTCAGCAAAATGTTAGACAGGCTGCAACTAGTCGGAAGAATAAAACCTCTGCTGGTGGGAAAAGACTTGGTTCAACTTTCTCATTTACAATTTGCGGATGACACACTGTTGTTCTTACCTTGTGATTCTGAATCCATTCTAAATCTGAGGAGAATTCTGGCGGGGTTTGAAATGATGACAGGACTAATGATTAATTTCAACAAATCTGCTGTCATACCCCTAAACTGCAAGGAAAAAGAAGTTCGTATGGCGTGTGACATCCTTGGCTGTAAAAACAGGGATCTGCCAATCCAGTACTTGGGGATCCCGCTTGGGGCGAATCCTAAGAGGGCAAAGACGTGGATATGAGTGCTACAAAATGTGGAGACGAGGCTTGCTTCCTGGAAGGGCAAGTACCTATCCAAAGCAGGCAAGTTAGTCCTCATTAAATCTGTCCTAAATAGTCTGCCAATGTATTATCTTAGCATCTTTAAGATCCCTAACGGAGTTGCAAAAAGAATCATATCCCTCCAATAACGATTCTTCTGGGGAAATGAAAATGGAGGGTGTGGTCTACCCGTTGTTAAATGGACTGTTGTTTAAAAACCAAAGGAGGTTGGTGGCCTTGGAGTGGGCGATGTGATTATGAAGAATCTTGCCTTACTATTTAAATGGTGGTGGAGATTTTCAAAGGGGGATTGCCCACTTTGGAAGAGGATTATTTGCTCATGTCATGACCTGTCAAAGGACAAGGCATTGATAATGCAAGATGGTGTTGATCAAAGGTATGGTGGAGTGTGGGCTAACATCAGAAACTTTGGCTGGCCTAATAACGAAATTGAATCTACGGTGTTGAAAGGGATGCAACTTGTTATTAGTGAAGGGACTAAGGTCCTGTTTTGGGAAGACAATTGGGTTGGGCTTGGAAGGTTAAAAGATTGCTTCAGAAGGCTATACTATTTATCCACTCAAAAAGAATGTGTTGTTACTGAATGTGTGGAGTTTAAACTGGAGAAGGAACTTGAGAGGGAGAGAGGAATCATGCCTGAGAAATTTACAAAATGCGTTGAGAATGGTGAATTTGAAATTTGGGCCAAAGGATGGGTTATTATGGAGCCATGATAAATCTGGTATCTACTCGACCAAATCGCTGATGAAAGTGGCCGCTGCGACAGAAATGAACGACGTGGTTAAAAGTTCATATAATTTCTCCAAAGAACTTATGCCACTGCGGATCGAGCTTCTCACATGGTTTGTCTTACTGGAAAAACTAAAAACCAAAGACAGGCTTTGCAAAATCGGATTGGTAGAACAAGGAGCAACGACATGTGGCCCGTGTAACAAGGGTGTGGAGTCGGTTTACCATCTATTTTTTGGGTGCGAATATTCTCGATGCCTCTGAGATTTCATTCTGAATCAGTGGGGGTATCATGGTGTTGGCCCTCAACTACTGCCGAATGCTTTGCGGCATGGCAGAGGAGCCCTGTGCCAAGATTTTCAAGGAAGGTATGGTTGGTTGCTTTTTTTGCTATAGTTTGGGTGGTCTGGAAATCCCGAAATAATTTGATCTTTGAGGGTGAAAGGATGTCAGAGGCGAGAGCGCTGGAGATGGTACTGTTTTGGCTTAGTAGGTGGATCATTGATAAGAAGCTGTTATGATGGGTGTTACGGAATCAGCAAGGACTGCTTGCTGCTAGTCGTACTGTGGCTGCCTCGCAAGTAACCAAAGGATGATTGAAATTGCAGTTTCCCTTTCAAACAGTGCTTTGCCATTACTTAAGAATAGGCCCAGAGGTGATCTTGTATGAACCATGTTGATGAGAGATTACTTTTGCTTTGAGTCTTATGTTATTTGGGTGGGGATTCTAGTTCGATATGTGGCTTTGACTCCTCTGGTTTACTCCTGTCTAGTACTCTTTTTCCTCACTAGGTTAGATGATTTTAGGTTAGGAGGTTTTTTAATGAGACTAGGTAGTTGTAAACCGTGGTTGTTCTTGTCTCATGTCGATAGGTGGGGGGTTTTTGTTTGTTTTTTAATCATAACCAGTAGCGTTGGTGTTTCTGCATTGGGTCACTGATATAAACAAGCGCTGGTTATGTGGGTTTGGTATGGTCATGGTCAATTTTGTCTTGGTCTGTTCTGGTGTGTGTCTTGTAACCTTTGGTCATGTTTTTTTTGTTTTTCTTTTTCAGTGCTTTAATAAATCATGGAGAGATTATATTAAAAAAAAAATGGTTGGCCCGTCACAAGTTACGGGGTTCTTAGGCAATGTGAATGATTGAGTCTCCTTTTCATGAGAACAACTACAACGAAGATGATTTTGATTATGATAACACTCAAGAGCCATATCAAGGTACTAATCTAAGACACATTATGTTAAAAAATTTTATTCTTATGAATATGATATGTTTGGTTATTTCTTTAAAAAATATTTACATATTAATTTAAAATAAAATATTCAGTTCCAGATAATGATGATGATGACATAGATGAGATAGGTCGGGCAGAACCTCAATGTCATTTTTATAGTCAAAATGTTTCACAGCCTCAAGGTCAATCACAGGTTGGAGAAGTGGCGCACTATAGTACTCTTAATTTGGAGGCAGTGGGGGGTGTCAATGAAGCCGGTTCATCTTTGCTTGCTATTCCTGGTGATGTATCTGGGGAAAAGAACATTATTGTCGGACAACAGTTTCCAAACAAAGAAACTGTCCTTCTTGCTTTGAAGAATTATAGCATTCGTCGAGGCGTTGAGTACAAAGTTTATGAATCTGATCCAAAGAAATATCTAGTTAAGTGCAAGAGATTTGGTAGAGGCTGTAACTGGAGTGTTCGATCCACTTACCGTGTTCGATTAGGGATATGGGAAATAAGGAGCTATATTGGTGATCACTCTTGCATGGCATCTGCAATTCCGTAAAATCACGTACAACTAGACATTGATGTTATTGCAAGCAACATTTTTGGAATTATGGAAAGCGATCCAACTGTACCTATAAGAGTCCTGCAAGAATCCATCCATCAGAAGTATGGATTTACTCCATCGTACAGGAAGACATGGCTAGCAAAACAGAAAGCTATTGCAACAATATATGGAGATTGGGAAGAATCTTATAATGAATTGCCTAAGTGGCTCCTTGCTATGCAACATTGTTCTCCAGGTATGATTATGTAACTTGGATAGTTATTGTGATACTTTGATAATTGATATGACGATAATCTGTTAATTAAACAAGTTTTAAACTTAAATAAACTTTATGCAGGTACTGTTGTGGAGATAGAAACTGCACCATATTACCGTGGAGACTTGGTTGACCGCTCATGTCTAATATTCCGTCGTGTTTTATGGAGTTTACCTGCGTGTATTGAAGGGTTCAAGCATTGCAAACGATTTGTCTCTATTGATGGAACACATCTATACGGGAAGTATTGTAGGACATTGTTGATGGCAATTGCACAGGATGGCAATTCAAATATTCTTCCAATTGCTTTTGCTATCGTTGAGAAGGAGACAACATAAGCATGGTCTTTCTTTCTGAAAAATCTTCGTCGTCATGTCACTCCTCAAGAAGGTATTCTCATCATCTCTGATAGACAGATTAAGGCGGCAATTGATGCAGAAAGTAGTGGGTGGCATGAACCTAATGCACATCATGTGTACTGTATCCGTCACATTGCTTTTAATTTTGCTTTAAGATTCAAAAATAAAGAGGCAAAGAGACATCTGATAAATGCAGCATATGCCAAGACTGAGTCAGAGTTTGAGTACTATTATGGGCTGGCCACATGATTTAATCCAGAAGCGCATGCTTGGATGGGAAGAATCCCCTTGAGGAAGTGGGCCCAACACGCTGATGAAGGGCGAAGGTATGGTCACATGACTACAAATCTTTCTGAGTGTGTAAATGCAGTTTTGAAAGGTGTTAGAAATCTTCCTATAACTGCAATTGTCAAGGCCACATATTTTCGTTTGGGAACTCTTTTCCGAAAAAAAGGAAAGACAGCACAAACACAAGTTGCTGGTGGGTAGGTATTTTCACAGTTCCTGCATAATGAAATTCAGAAGAATCGTCAAGAGATGATTGGAAATATGATTGTATCTAGCTTTAGTAGGAGCGATTAGTCTTTCACAGTTCAGGTAACATGTTTTGATCTCTTATGTTAACATATTAAAAACAATTTATTTTGCTTATTTTTGCTAATTTTTCATTAAAGGTGCAAGGACCAGTTGGAACTTGGAGTCAGAGGACTTTTGCTGTTAGATTAGGGGAGCGAAAATGTGATTGTGGTTATTTTCAGGCTCTGCACTTTCCTTGTAGTCATGTTCCTGCTGCTTGCTCATATCCAGAGGCTAGGCTCGATTGGGCCCCTTATGTTGATGATGTTTACCGGATGGAAAATGTGTTGAATGTATATGCCATGGAATTTCCTCCAATTGCAAATGAAACAACATGGCCTATGTACTCCGGACCACGCTTGAGACCCGACCCTGAGCTCAGGAGAGCTAAAGAAGGAAGACCAGTTTCAACCAGGATTTGTAATGAGATGGATGATCAGGAGAGTGGTCAAGGGAAGCGCTGTGGTCTTTGCCGTCAGGTTGGACACCAAAAAAATCGATGTCCCATTATGGTAGCTTCATCAAGTAACTCGGGCAACAACTAGATGCATTTTCTTTTCAGTATCTTATTTTATGTTTGAACCTTGTTGTTGTAAACCTTACTGCTAAACTTTTTCAGTGATTTATGCACGTTGAAATGACATTTACTTGGCCATTTTAACTTAATCGTCATACATCGTGTCGTTTTAACTGCCGTTTTAACTAAATCTTCATAGACGGTGCCGTTTTAGTATTAAATCGTCATAGACGGTGCCGATTTGGTACTAAATCGTCATAGACGGTGCCGTTTTAGTATTAAATCATCATAGATGGTGCCGATTTATTGAACTTCGTCTTTATGAAAGAGCACTTCATTGATACGAGACGTCACACTTATCAAACACAAAAAATGTTGAATAACTTAAGAAGTCGAATAACTTCTCTCAGAAGATCGCCTAGACTTGCATCTTGATTCTGAGTTGGTGGAGGCGGTTGATCTGCTGGCTGAGGTCCTTCTGATGGTTCAGTGACCCGTGTATCCAATGTTGGAGGTGTCTAGAGATTTTCTGCTTCATGCATTTGCGAGACAACATCAGAGGCAGGGACTGAAGGCTTAGAAGAGTGAATGAGTTCAACAGCAGGGTCGACAGTGGACGGTGGGGTAGTTGAAGTTGTGATTGGAGGCAGAGATGGAACGACAAAAACAATCTGAGAGGGATGAGAGAAGGATGGTTCAATAGACCGCGATCATTGTTTTCTGAGAGGTCGAGGTCTGAACGAGACAGAGGGGGGGTGACAACACGGTCCTATCATCAGAGGCAAGTTCCAGGTTGAACAAAAGATTTGAGAAATTGCCGTAGGATACTGACTGGTTGAAGAAGGGTGGCAGTTGATGAGTAATATCAAGTCTAGAACCTTTAGGCTCCCCTTGAGAAAGTTCCTCCATCCTAGAAGCACCCAATAAGTTCTCTAGGTAACTGGTCTCTCAACTGCTGCAATTCCTGCCGCAATTGTAGCATATGTGGCTGCTTCTGAAGTAGTATCAGTTCTAGAAGCCACAGATCATACGAGTTCTACCGAGACATGAGTTTCCCCATGCTCTTGGGAGTGGATCTGAGATAGGTTCTATCTCAGGAGTTGGTTCCCCTAACACTTGTTGATCTTCCTCTGGTTTGTTGCTTCCTTCAATATCATGTCGTATCTCCTCTATTCGATCAACAAGAAGTTAAGGTGATACTATTACTATCTCATAGGCAGTGGCTTTTGAGAGGTTGATATCAAAGAATCCTCCAATTGATGGTTCTACCGATGCCGTAACAGTTCCCACTAAGCCAAAGACTCTTATGGATATGGAGAACTGAGTGTTGGGAAATCACGCATAAAGGTGCAGCGAAAAACAAAAATTTTTATGCAATTCCCACCCAAGGACCCATGTGAATGAACATGATTCATCTATGAATTACCTGTTGAAGCGTTATCGCAATACAATTTGCGAACAACACTTGTTCTTGAGTTCTTCAAAAGTTCTTGTTCTTGAATTCTTCAACTCTTGAAATCTTGAATTCTTGAACTCTTCAATTCTTGAAGTCTTCAAATCTTGAAGTCTTCAAATCTTGAAGTCTTCAAATCTTGAACTCTTCAAATCTTGAACTCTTCAATTCTTGAATTCTTGAATTCTTGAATCTTCACAAAGAACTATGTCAAAATCTTTCGTTGCAAGTGTAGCAACGGCCTAGAGATATCCACGCAGCAGTTGTGAGTGTCAAACACTCACCTTGATGCTTTTCTGAAACTCACTATGCTAGTAGCGAGAAATAGAGAAATAAAGATTTCTAGAGAGGAAGGCTAAAGTGTATGAAATCAACCACACACAAAAGACTCCTTAGGTGTGTTATTTATAGCCAACACTTGACCTAAACCTAAGCCTTGTTGGGCCCATCTCATGGAAGCCCAATTAGTCACACTAACTTCTCTTAATCCTTATTAGGCCAATCTTATGAAAGCCTAATTAAATTAGTCACACTAATTTATTCTTATATTTTATTAGGTCCATCTCATGAAGCCCAATTAAATTAGTCACACTAATTTATTCTAATTTAGCATCAATATAAAAACTGCTTTAGTGTGCGACCCTATAGGTTCTAACAGCGTTGGCAATATTATTAAATCTCATTTAAATAATATAAACAGTGAGCGGTATCTAGCAACGCATCACTGCTACCCAAGTTATAAGAAAGTCAACGGTTTGACATAACCTTTCCGTGATTGACGTTACCGTACACTTCAGTCCCTTTGTCCAAATATCCAGATTTAACACAAGCATGGAATTAGTCATCTTCTATAGTTAAACATTAGTTTCTTGATCTCCGAGTAGACTGATAAAATAAATGACATTAATGCCACACATTAATTCATTTCAGCATGGCCATGCATTTACCCAGTCCTACTCATCAAGGGGCCCACAGATATACCTCTCGTAATGTGAGAGGGACAAATTCTATCTACGTTACTCGCACCGCCCACATGATTCGTGATATGCCTAATAACCGACTTTATAATTACCCTGTTACGGATAACGTTTGACGGTATCAAGGCACACGACTCCTCATGCAGCGGATCGCAGTAACTTCAAGTCAAAGGACTACATGTACCATCATAACTATGAGAATCACCTATGACATTCACATTACTATCCATGTAGTGTTCTCAAAGCGGGTTAGTCCAGTATATATCACCATATATACCTATGTGCAGACTTAATATCACATATCCATAACCTGTGAGAAAAGGTTATCAGTCCATACACATACTAGTCTCAACGTATTACTATTGTCCTGTTGTTTACAGTAATACTTGACTAGGGACATTTAAGAATGAAGTCTCACTATTAGGTTATGTACCTAATCTTTATTTCATTCTAAGGACATCATAATGTTTATTAAAATAAATAAACAATTAATGAAAACAATGCCTCATATATATATATATATAAATATATAAAATAAAATGTCATAATATCATAATAAAAAATGCAACTATGATTGGCCCTCTAGGGCATATACCAACAGACTCCCACTTGCACTATAGCCAATACGACATATCTCTAATGCCTATTGATCTAGTATGCCCATCATGCTTCCGCTGAGGAAGTTGCCTGGTCAGTGGGTCAGCGATGTTATCATCAGTTGGCACTCTGCATATCTTTACATCTCCTCTATCGATAAACTCTTGAATAGGATGAAAGCGCCTGAGTATGTGTTTGGATCGCTGGTGAGATCTGGGTTCCTTAGCCTGTGCAATGGCTCCATTGTTGTCACAATAGAGAGCTACTAGGTCCTCAATGCACGGTACCACACCAAGTTCAGTAATGAACTTTCAGATCCAAACAATCTTTTTTTGCTGCATTACTGCCAGCAATATACTCGGCCTCTGTAGTAAAATCGACGACTGTCTCTTGCTCGAAACTCTTCCAGCTCACAGTCCCGTCATTAAGACAAAACACATAACCTGATTTTGTCGGTTTGGAAACTAGCATCAGTGTAACCCTTTACAACTAGTTCTTCCTCACCTCCATATATCAAGAATCAATCCTTAGTTCTTCTCAAGTACTTAAGGATATTCTTGATGACTGTCAAGTGACTATCACCGGGATCTGACTGGTATCTGCTCGTCATGCTCAAAGCATACGAGACATCTGGTCGTGTACTTAACATAACATACATGATAGATCCAATTGCAGATGCATATGGAATCTTACTCATCCGATCTCTATCGATTTGAGAAAGGGGACATTGGGCCTTTGAGAGTGTCACACCATGTAACATAGGCAAGAACCCTTTCTTTGACTCATGTATCTTAAAGCGTCTCAACACTTTGTCTATGTATGTACTTTGGTTTAGGCCAAGCAATCTGTTTGATCTATCTCTATAGATCCTTACATCCAATATGTAAGTTGCTTCGCCTAATTCCTTCATTGAAAAACAGTTCCCAAGCTAAGTCTTAATAGACTGCAATTTCAGGACGTCATTTCCAATGAGTAGTATGTCACCCACATACAAGACCAGAAATGCAACTGTGCTCCCACTAACCTTCTTGTAAACACAAGGCTCATTTTCGTTCTTAACGAATCCAAACTGTCTCACAGTCTCGTCAAAACGAAGATTCCAACTCCTAGAAGCTTGCTTCAATCCATAGATTGATTGATGTAACTTGCATACTTTTGCAGCAACGTCTCTGATGTCAAAACCTTCGGGTTGTGTCATGTACACATCCTCAAGCAGATTTCCATTAAGGAAAGCAGTATTGACATCCATCTGCCATATCTCATAATCATAGTATGCAGCGATAGCAAGTAAAATCCGAATGGATTTAAGCATAGCGAAAGGTGAAAAAGTTTCATCATAGTCTACGCCATGAGTTTGCTCGAAACCCTTTGCAACCAATCTTGCCTTAAAGGTAATTACATTACCATCCATGTCAGTTTTCTTCTTGAAAACCCATTTTAAACCTATGGGTTTTACCCCTTCAGGTTGATCAACCAAGGTCCACACCTAGTTAGTGTACATGGAATCCATCTCAGATTTCATGGCTTCTAGCCACTTATCAGAATCAGGTCCAGTAATGGCCTCCTGATAGGTAACAGCTCATCTTGATCCATGAGCAGTACATCACCCTGTTGAGTCCTGAGAAATTCATATCTCTTAGGTGGGCGACGTGTTCTGTCTGACCTACGTGGTTCTTGTGTTACTTGAGCAGGCTCTTGTACTACAACAACTTGTGTACTCTGCTCTTGTTCCACCTCCGGTAAAGTTTCTTCTTGTGGTTGAAGTTCTTCTTCAATTTCTACTTTGCTCCCACTGGCTCCAATGAATTCCATCTCAAGGATTACACCAGTTTGCGCAACAAACACTTTGTTGTCAGATTGGTTGTAGAAATAGTATCCCTTGGTTTCTTTAGGATACCCCACAAAAAAGCACTTTTCAGATTTAGGTTCAAGCTTATTAGAGACCTGACGTTTCACATAAGCTTCACAACCCCAAATCTTCATAAAAGACATATTGGGTCGTCTACCAGTCCACATCTCATATGGTGTCTTTTCTACCGTTTTGGTTGGAACACGGTTAAGTGTAAGTGCTGCTGTCAACACATCATGTCCCCATAAAGAATTTGGAAGGTTTGCATGACTCATCATTGATCGAACCATGTCCAACAGCGTTCGATTTCTCCTCTCAGAAACACCATTCCACTATGGCGTTCAAGGAGGAGTGAGTTGAGATAATATCCCACACTCTCGCAGATAGTCATCAAACTCTTGACTCAAGTATTCACCTCCTCGATCTGATCGAAGGATTTTAATACTCTTGCCAAGTTGGTTTTTCTACTTCATTCTTGAATTCCTTCAACTTTTCAAAGGATTGTGATTTGTGTCTCATGAGATACACATATCCATATCTATTGAAGTCATCAGTGAATGTGATGAAGTATTGAAAACCACCTCTGGCCGAGGTACTAATGGGTCCGCACACATCGATATGTATAAGGCCCAAAAGTTCAGTGGCTCTTTCACCCTTTTGAGTGAATGGCACCTTAGTCATTTTTCCCAATAAAAAAGATTCACATGTCTCATATGATTCATAATCAAATGAATCCAATAATCCATCTTTATGGAGTTTTGAAATGTGCTTCTCATTTATATGGCCTAAACGACAATGTCAAAGGTAAGAAGGATTCAATTCGTTTGATTTGAACCTCTTAGTATTAATGTTATAGATGGATGTTTCAAGATCAAGAACGTAAAAGTCCATTAATCATAGGTGCACTACCATAAAGGACATCATCATAATAAATTGAACATTTGTTCTTCATTATAAAACTAAAACCAAGTTTATCCAAACTGGAATTAGAAACGATGTTCTTCTAATGGCATGTATTTTATAACAGTTCTCTAACTGAATAATGAGCCCAATGGGCAAAGTCAAATCATAACTTCCTACAGTCAATGCAGCAACTCTTACTCCATTTCCAACTCGTAGGTCGACTTTTACCCTTCGTCAATGATCTAATCTCATTTGCACAAATAAACAAGTGAGAACTACATCGAGTATTAGTACTCATGATGCAGAAGTAGATAATTTACCTCTATAACAATCATACATGAACTGGAAGTCTCACTTCCTTTGTTATTCTTTCATTCTTCCAGGTATTTTGCACAGTTCCTCTTCCAATGCCTGGTCCTACCGGAATGGAAGCAGGTATCCTCTTTAGACACATTTCCCTTAGGCTTTAAGGGTTTCAGCTTGGGAATCTCATTGCCCTTGCCCTTGCCCTTGCCCTTGGACTTGCTGCTTTGCTTCTTTTGCTCTTTCATCTTGAACCATCAGGATGGCCTTGCCTTTGCCCTTTGATATAGTTGCTTGAGGTGTATGATCACATCATACGCCTCCATGCTTTCATGACTCTCATGATATTTTTGCAACTCAGGGGTCAAGGTAGCAAGCATAAGACAACAAAACATCTAAGGCTTTATCCTAATGCTTCTTATAAGCATCTTTGTCAGCCCTAGAAGTACTTGCAGCTGGTGCCTCCTTAGGAACAATTCCTTTGAGGACATTTCTTTTCATGCTTGAGGACAATCCTCAAGTTTCTATACCAGTCTAGAAAATTTGTTCCAGACAACTTATCCTTCTCAAGGATACAACTTATCCTTCTCAAGGATAGATCGCAATGACATGTTATTTAATGCGCGTGATGTCATGGTAAACCACAGAAAGATAATATGTAGAGTGAGAATTATGACATATAATATTTAATTAGGACTTTAATTAAATATTGCTCCCACTATTTTACTCAAATCAACGACCCTCTACATTGATTCGTAAAATTTTCCTTTGGAATATTTTATAGTGGGCCAAGATCCATATTTCATCTAACTATAAGTCAACTTTGGTTGATCGCTTAAAGTTTCGACTATTTAGGTAGGAAACTCTTTCCAATTGTATCTTATACAACTCTTGGATAGTTGGGTGAATAACACTTTATTCTAATTCATCTTATGAATTAAAGCCCAACTGTCGTTGCCTCTAAGCCTCTCAATCCTATTGAATCTCACTTAGTTAAGTCAAACCCAATGGTTAGCAGTTGGACATTACTTGCTTGTCCTATCGCGCCTTACTGCCATAGATAAGAGTGCCCTGCTTTGGCAGACCCACACTACATCGATAACAGTCTTGACGAGTACTATGCATCGGAAGGCTATCATGACTTAATATTTTATAATGAGGGGTTTTTCATAAATTGATCTCACCATGTAGTGTTAAACCATTTAACACATAACATTCATATATGTATCTCATACACATATGTATAACATGTAAATGCAACATGATAGAATAAAATGAATAAAGCATATGAGAACATATAAACATGCATCCCATGACATGTTAAAAGAAATACTTTAAATCATTTTATCTATTTAAAAACGAATGCTTTATATTTAAAACGATTTTATTGCTCTAAGCACAAAACGTTTTCGGAATATAAAACGATTTATTGAAACGAATCTTGAACCCGTGACAGATAAACCATATGTATACAATTCGATTTAATCAATCACATTAATTAAAACGATTTTCAAATTTGAAACACATATATATCTCATATATATGTATGTGATTTTAATTAAACATTAATTAAAAAGATTTTAAAATTTGAAATACAGATATGGCATGTATATATATATATATATATATATATATATATATATATATATATATATGCGAATTTAATTAATCATATTAATTAAAGATTTCCAAATTTGAAAAAGATATGATACATATATCCCTTTTAATTAATCTCATTAATTAAAAGATTTCCAAATTTGAAAAAGATATGATGCACATATCCCTTTTAATCAATCTCATTAATTAAAAGATTTCCAAATTTGAAAAAGATATGTTATCAAATATCTCTATTAATTAATCTCATTAATTAAAAGATTTTCAAATTTGAAAAAGATATGATACACATATCCCTTTTAATCAATCTCATTAATTAAAAGATTTCCAAATTTGAAAAAGATATGATATCAAATATCTCTATTAATTAATCTCATTAATTAAAAGATTTCCAAATTTGAAAAATATATCCCATATAAATATATATATATTCGAATTTTAATTAATCAAATTAATTAAAAATTCTCAAATTTGAAAAAGATATGATATACATATTCCCTCTTAATTAATCTCATTAATTAAAAGATTTCCAAATTTAAAAAAGATATGATATCAACATATCACATCTATTTGTCACTCAAAAAGGAATCAAGATCAAATCAAATAAATCCTAGTCATCCATCATGAAATTTTCGAAAATAAACAAGGAAACAACAAGCAATTTTCGAAAACAAGGATCAAACGCCAAACTTTTCGAAAACAAGGATAAACTTTGAAAATAAGGATTAGTTTCGAAAACAAGAATTTCGAAAACAAGGATTTCAAAAAACAATGATTCAACTCTTGAATCTTTTTCTCAAATCATTATCGGCAAGAAATAAAACAATGTTATCTCATAACATATATATTGCGCAAATCACATCACCATGTGATCAAAATCGCTTCTTTCATAAAAACAAAAATTGTGTTAATCATATAAACAACAGATAGTTCTTTCAAGAGAACCATGTTTTCACAAGAGGCTCTGATACCACTGTTGGGAAATCACGCATAAAGGTGCAGCTGAAAACAAAAAATTTTATGCAATTCCCACCCAAGGACCCATGTGAATGAACATGATTCATCTATGAATTACCTGTTGAAGCGTTATCACAATACAATTTGCGAACAACACTTATTCTTGAGTTCTTCAAAAGTTCTTGTTCTTGAATTCTTCAACTCTTGAATTCTTGAACTCTTCGATTCTTGAAGTCTTCAAATCTTGAACTCTTGAACTCTTCAAATCTTGAACTCTTCAATTCTTGAATTCTTGAATCTTCACAAAGAGCTATGTCAAACTCTTCCGTTGCAAGTGTAGCAACGGCCTAGAGATATCCACACAGCAGTTGTGAGTGTCAAACACTCACCTTGATGCTTTTCTGAAACTCACTATGCTAGTAGCGAGAAATAGAGAAATAAGGATTTCTAGAGAGGAAGGCTAAAGTGTATGAAATCAACCACACACAAAAGGCTCCTTAGGTGTGTTATTTATAGCCAACACTTGACCTAAACCTAAGCCTTGTTGGGCCCATCTCATGGAAGTCCAATTAGTCACACTAACTTCTCTTAATCCTTATTAGGCCAATCTTATGAAAGCCTAATTAAATTAGTCACACTAATTTAATCTTATATTTTATTAGGTCCATCTCATGAAGCCCAATTAAATTAGTCACACTAATTTATTCTAATTTAGCATCAATATAAAAACTGCTTTAGTGTGCGACCCTATAGGTTCTTACAACGTTGGCAATATTATTAAATCTCATTTAAATAATATAAACAGTGAGCGGTATCTAGCAACACATCACTGCTACCCAAGTTATAAGAAAGTCAACGGTTTGACATAACCTTTCCGTGATTGACGTTACCGTACACTTCAGTCCCTTTGTCCAAATATCCAGATTTAACACAAGCATGGAATTAATCATCTTCTATAGTTAAACATTAGTTTCTTGATCTCCGAGTAGACTGATAAAATAAATGACATTAATGCCACACATTAATTCATTTCAGCATGGCCATGCATTTACCCAGTCCTACTCATCAAGGGGCCCACAGATATACCTCTCGTAATGTGAGAGGGACAAATTCTATCTACGTTACTCGCACCGCCCACATGATTCGTGATATGCCTAATGACCGATTTTATAATTACCCTGTTACGGATAACGTTTGACGGTATCAAAGCACACGACTCCTCATGCAGCGGATCGCAGTAACTTCAAGTCAAAGGACTACATGTACCATCATCACTATGAGAATCACCTATGACATTCACATTACTATCCATGTAGTGTTCTCAAAGCGGGTTAGTCTAGTATATATCACCATATATACCTATGTGCAGACTTGATATCACATATTCATAACCTGTGAGAAAAGGTTATCAGTCCATACACATACTAGTCTCAAGGTATTACTATTGTCCTGTTGTTTACAGTAATACTTGACTAGGGACATTTAAGAATGAAGTCTCACTATTAGGTTATGTACCTAATCTTTATTTCATTCTAAGGACATCATAATGTTTATTAAAATAAATAAACAATTAATGAAAACAATGCCTCATATATATATATAAATATATAAAATAAAATATCATAATATCATAATAAAAAATGCAACTATGATTGGCCCTCTAGGGCATATACCAACACTGAGAGGCATCAACTTCATCATTAGAGGCAGGGAGCTGGTAACAACAACCCTTCCTTCCACTTCTAGGGGAGGTGAGACTTCCCAAGAGGGTGATGAGTGACGAGAAGTCTCAGGATTATCCTCCTCATCATGACCTTGATAAGCACTTTCATGATGTTGTTCTATCTCCTCATGAGGCTCAGGTCTATTTGCAGTATCTTGAGCAGAGGGAGAGGGAGATGGAACAGAAGTTACATATTTTCTCCTCCTGTGAGAGTGTTTCTTTTTTGCTAGAGGTGGTGGTGGAGGTTGCCTAGGTTTCCTTTTGAGTTGAGTTACTCTCCGAGACACCATCTCATTAGAGTCTTCTGAGTCTGTGACATACTGGATTACATCATTCATCTTCTTCTTCTTTTGTTTCTCAGGCTGGAGTGTGTCCTCAAAAGCCATTATGGCAGAGCTCCTTGTTACCCATCTGGAAAGGTCTTCCACCTTCTTCTTTTTTCTGCTCCCGGAAGACTCCACGACCTTCCTTTTTTCCTTGTCCTCCTTGGTTGGATGAGCTTCATTCTCTCAAGGTAGGTTCACCTTCTTAGCAGGTTTAGCAACCTTCTTAGTTGCTTCTTTTTCGGCTGCTTCTTCTTCTTCCTTAGCTTGCTCTTTCTGAAGTTGAGTGATCATGTGCTTCTTGATTGAGTGGAATGTGGCGATGGAGAATTTGCAATTCGGATACAGATACTCGTATCTTTCGAAAGCAAACAAGGTTTCTTCTAGAATCTTGGTCAGCATGCTCCCATATGGTAGACTGGTTTGCTTGATGAATAATGTAATTAATCATCATCCTTTCGAAATTGACCTTCTTCCTCTTCAGAAGGTAGTAGAAGAAGGATGTATCCATGGCTGCCATATCCCCTAATCCTCCAATCCTCGGCAGCAGCGTGTGTTGGACGAGAGCAAAAACCATTCGCGCTCCTAAAGTGAGGTTGCAGGTTTTGACCTCGCTCAGAGGTGTGTTTGTCCTGCTGGTTAGAGTCTTTACCACTTCCTCCTCTAGTATCTGTTCTGAGAGATACCAACCTCTTTCATCCGAGATTACTTCTCCACCATCTTCAACTCTGAAGATCCTGTTGATATTAGCTAAGTTGAACCGTATGTTCACCCCTCCTATCGATCTCACAACCCCTTGGTTGGTTTCGTAACGTGGGAGATGAATCCCCTTACGACGTTAGGGTAGCAAACGTCCTCATAGGACATAATTCTGACCCACCCTGTTTGGGAGCTGTAGAAGTCCTGAAGAATATCTACCTGGTTGTATACAGAGTGAGGTACCACTCGGCCATGTGCTATGGCACAAGAGAGAAAATCCTTCTTGAATTTTCTCTGAAGAGCACCGTCTTCATAAAGGTCAGTGTCGTGAATCTAATTAAGGGAACTTCTTGTTGGGAAATCACGCATAAAGGTGCAGCGGAAAACAAAAACTTTTATGCAATTCACACCCAAGGACCCATGTGAATGAACATGATTCATCTATGAATTACCTGTTGAAGCGTTATCGCAATACAATTTGCTAACAACACTTGTTCTTGAGTTCTTCAAAAGTTCTTGTTTTTGAATTCTTCAACTCTTGAAATCTTGAATTCTTGAACTCTTCGATTCTTGAAGTCTTCAAATCTTGAACTCTTCAAATCTTGAACTCTTCAAATCTTGAACTCTTCAATTCTTGAATCTTCACAAAGAGCTATGTCAAACTCTTCCGTTGCAAGTGTAGCAACGACCTAGAGATATCCACACAGCAATTATGAGTGTCAAACACTCACCTTGATGCTTTTCTGAAACTCACTATGCTAGTAGCGAGAAATAGAGAAATAAGGATTTCTAGAGAGGAAGGCTAAAGTGTATGAAGTCAACAACCAACACAAAAGGCTCCTTAGGTGTGTTATTTATAGCCAACACTTAACCTAAACCTAAGCCTTGTTGGGCCCATCTCATGAAAGCTCAATCAGTCACACTAACTTCTCTTAATCCTTATTAGGCCCATCTTATGAAAGCCCAATTAAATTAGTCACACTAATTTAATCTTTATATTTTATTAGGTCCATCTCATAAAGCCCAATTAAATTAGTCACACTAATTTATTCTAATTTAGCATCAATATAAAAACTGCTTTAGTGTGCGACCCTATAGGTTCTTATAACGTTGGCAATATTATTAAATCTCATTTAAATAATATAAACAGTGAGCGGTATCTAGCAACACATCACTGCTACCCAAGTTATAAGAAAGTCCACGGTTTGACATAACCTTTCCGTGATTGACGTTACCGTACACTTCAGTCCCTTTGTCCAAATATCCAGATTTAACACAAGCATGGAATTAGTCATCTTGTATAGTTAAATCATTAGTTTCTTGATCTCCGAGTAGACTGATAAAATAAATGACATTAATGTCACACATTAATTCATTTCAGCATGGTCATGCATTTACCCAGTCCTACTCATCAAGGGGCCCACAGATATACCTCTCGTAATGTGAGAGGGACAAATTATATCTACGTTACTCGCACCGCCCACATGATTCGTGATATGCCTAATAACCGACTTTATAATTACCCTGTTACGGATAACGTTTGACGGTATCAAAGCACACGACTCCTCATGCAGCGGATCGCAGTAACTTCAAGTCAAAGGACTACATGTACCATCATCACTATGAGAATCACCTATGACATTCACATTACTATCCATGTAGTGTTCTCAAAGCGGGTTAGTCCAGTATATATCACCATATATACCTATGTGCAGACTTGATATCACATATCCATAACCTGTGAGAAAAGGTTATCAGTCCATACACATACTAGTCTCAACGTATTACTATTGTCCTGTTGTTTACAATAATACTTGACTAAGGACATTTAAGAACGAAGTCTCACTATTAGGTTATGTACCTAATCTTTATTTTATTCTAAGGACATCATAATGTTTATTAAAATAAATAAACAATTAATGAAAACAATGCCTCATATATATATATATATATATAAAATAAAATGTCATAATATCATAATAAAAATGCAACTATGATTGGCCCTCTAGGACATATACCAACACTTTTGTTAGTACCCTTTATGTTTTCCAGTTGTGTGTGGTTTGAGAAGAGGAGGTTAGGAGATGAGAGTGAATAGTTCTTAGACAGAGAAGAGAGAGAGAGAGATGATCGAGAAGAAGAGAGGATTTGGAAGAATTTTGGGAGCAATTAGGCAAGTATATTGTGCACAATTATATATTGTGCACAATATATATAACATGTAAGATATTACCACGTATAATATGTGTTATGCATAATATGTCATATATATTGTGCATAATATGTAATATGCATTGTGTATATTATATATTATATGTTATGCACTATTTATTGACTATTTTAGTTGATTTTTCATTGTGTATCAAGAATTTATCTACCTTTAACATGGAAGCTAACTAGGTGATTAATTTATTTATTTAATAAAAAGTTAGGTATTGCGTGATGATAATAACAGAAAAAAGAAAAGTTGAATTTAGAATAAACAAAAATAATGCAAAGCTAGCTATTTACCTTTAAATTCTGATAGAGCAATAAGAAGCTTAACATGCTTTTTTAAACGTTGCCCATAAAGCATGTATCTCTATACGTAACCAACTTTTTTTTAAGATCGGTGCTTGTCTCAATCAAACTCCATTACTTTAACCAGAACTTACCTATTAAGAAACCCACTTTAATTTGCTCAAATACCGGTTTCTCCCGTGTTATTTTGTCCATGAAGAAACTATTAAATAGTCATTCATTATGGGGCGCGTGTAGTTCGTGGAATGAAACATATTTAGAAATGTAAAGATGATAATGATGAATTAAGAAATTATTAACATGAATGTTGGATTTTTAATTTCATGGGAATGGAATGTTGGACTCACTATATTCTCATGATTTCATTCCCACCTTCCACGTGGAAATGTTAGATTTTAATTTAATGTGTGATTTAAGAATAATTAAAATTATTCTTTTTAATTGTTTAATAAAAATAAATAATTATAAATATTACTAAAATATATTTAAGAGTAATATTAAATGCACAATGAAAAACCAATTCAACCAGCCAATAAATGAGATTATGGGCCACAATTACTCAACTCATTACAATTTCAATGATTATTTGGGCTCAAACCAAAATCAAAATGAACTCATTGTCTATATTGGCTGGTTTTTTCATTGTGCATACAGTATTATTGTATATTTAAATGTGTTTCAGAATCTAAGAAATTCTCATTTTTGCTTTCATGCATTTTATTGCTGCATAAGCCACATCAAGGCGCAGAAAATTCCTTTTATGCTTTTCCAAAAGTAAAAGTTTAATTTGCTTAGCTTTAATTTGTTGGGGAATTTGGACCACATCTTATTGGGTGTGGCTGCTATGTTTTAGAGGCACAACGCTTTGAGATTTGTACCCTTGTGAGATATATATGTTCACTTTGTAGTCAACTTTTGCATGCATGACTGAGGTTTTGATTACTTCGTGTGGTAAATATGGTTCCGAGTCTTTTTGGCACCATATATTTCATTAAGACTTGGATATATTTTTCATCTCTAGAAAATAATTGAATTTTTGGTTTGGTCCTTGAAAAGAAAGTGTTAGTGTGAAAATAATCGTCTCGACTACGATTAAGTTTATGCAATCGAGATACAGACTAACACAATGATATCTTGAATCAAACGATTAACATCATTACTAGAAACATGTGGTATACCGACGGGGATTCCCGACGGCAATACCCCGTCGAGAATATCAACAGCTACTAGACGGGAACCAACGAATGCAAAATGACCTCATTTCGTCATCGAAGCCCCGTCGGGAAGTCGGCAAAAAATTAGCGAATATTTATTTATATTTAGAATTTTTATCACTCAAAACCTTCAATAACGAAGTAAAGGGTTCTTGGAGCTAACATATTTTTCTCCATAACCTCCGGATCATGGGACCTCAGTGTGGTAGAACACAAATCACGGAAGAACAAGCGTAGCTCAGTCAACGGTTTCCACACATGTGTAGGTAACTCTCAAAAGTCTATATGGAAGCAAACACTCCATAAATACATGACAATCGTGACTTTTCATCCTATGAAACTTCCCCTGAGCAACATTCACACACCTACATAGGTTGGAAGCAAAACCATATGACATTCTCAATAATTCTTGCACCCATTTACACATTGATTGCCTCTGCACAGGGTTTAGAACATAGCTTGTCTTCTGCTTAAAAACACGACCATCC
Organism: Aeschynomene evenia; assembly: GCA_013621005.1. NCBI lineage: Eukaryota > Viridiplantae > Streptophyta > Magnoliopsida > Fabales > Fabaceae > Aeschynomene > Aeschynomene evenia. The sequence goes on along the minus strand of CM024269.1, from coordinate 15,934,917 downwards.
CTAGTCTCTTGTAAATGCAGCTCGGGTCGTCAACAGTACTCTACTAAGTCAAGTCTTGTCTTTAGATTATCTTTAGTCTTGTCACTGTCCATGACATTATTCATGATGTTATCACAAACATTTTTCTCCACATGATGACATCTAGGCAGTGACAAACAAGATTATCTTTCCAATAGATAACTCCCAGAATATGCTATGTTTAGTCCTGTTATGCTCCACACCATATCCTGAAAATTTGACTCCTTTACCCAATTCGATTATCTTAGGAAGATATTTAACTTTGTCCCAGATTTGTCTTCCACTAAGCCTAACAGGTGAATCTTCATGTTCAACACAGTTTCGCTTAAACTCATTCCTATTACTCCTGAACGCATGATCACTTTGCAAGAATCTCCTATATATGACAAACAAACCAGGAGTTCTTAATTACCTCCATGCTTTAGAGTGAAGGCTTTTGCATCCTCCATGCAAATTGGACATGCTAATTTCTCCTGTGTCATCCATCCCGACAATATGCCATAAGCAGGAAAGTCATTAATTATCCACATCAAAGTTGCTCTTAGCATGAAGTTTTCTTTGTTGGAAACATCATAAGTCAAGACTCCATTGTGCCACAATTGTTTTAATTCATCTATGAGTTGTTGAAGGAACACATCAATTTTATCTTTTGGATTATATGTGCCATGAATTATAATGTTAAAAACATGTAGAAGTCTTTCATGCACATCTCAGGAGGGAGGTTGTAAGGGGTAACAACAGTAGCACAACAAGAATAGGGCTTGTTAAATCAATTATTTGTCGTAAACCCATCAGAACAAAGTCCTAATCAAACATTTCTTGGATCTGCAAATTGAGGGTGACACCTATCAAAATGCTTCCAAGCTTCACCATGAGAAGGATGTGTCATTATCCCATCATTTCTCCTATTCACATAATGTCAGCTCATGTGAAGTGTAGAGTTTATAGAGGCATACAAGCGTTTTAACCTAGAAATTTAGAGGCAAATAGTGCATCATTTTGTTGGAAATATTCTTATACCTCCCAATTTCAGCTCTTCTAGGTTTGAACCTAGAGGTCTGACAAAATTTACATGCAATTAATTCAATATCGTCTTTGTAGTACAACATGCAACCATCAATTTTTTCAGATTTCAACCTCAATTTTGAAACTAATTTCTTCCCCTGATAATAGTCATTGGGAATTGACTCAGGTTGTGGACTAACCTCACTCATTAAAGTTGTCACTTTGTCAAACGAACTTTGACTCTGATTTGCCTCCGACTTGATAGACAATATCCTAACTGCCACTGACAATTCAGAATGCACATAACCCTCCCAAATGGGTGTATTCGCAGAATCTAACAAAGAAAAAAAACTTCGAGCCTCAAGATTTGATTCCTCCTCTCCAGGTTCATTATAATTTTGATGATGTTGACCTCCAACGGCATCATGAATTATTTCTTCATAACATCCAGGATTATCACCTCATTTGAAATTATCATCCTCATATTGTTCAGCATCAAACCAACTTGAACTACCTCCGCCAAACTGACCCTCTCTTGACTCTACTTCCCCATGGACTGTCCATACATAATAATTATCCATAAATCCTTTCTTGTACAGATGAACCCTAATCATGTCAAAATCATAGAAAAAGCTACAAACACACTTGGTACATCGACACTTTACTTTTCCTTCACACCTATATTGTTCAGACCAAGAAGCAAAAACTACAAACTCTTCAATTCCAGCAAAGAATTCCGGCTTAATTCCCCCGCTATCCGGGTGCAACCTATCATATATCCATAATCTATTTGTTGATGACATTGTTGTTGAATTATTGGAACATCCTAAAATGAGAAGTATGATTACTGTTATTATTAAGTAGTCTTAGTTAATCTAACAATTTAAACTAAATTTATGATCACTTACGATTTTTATAATTTAAGAATAACCCAAACAAAATTTTGACAGAGTTTTCCCTTAATTTTGGGTAACATCACAATAATGATTTATCACAATTTTAACAAACAAAATTTCGAGAGAGTCTTCTCTTAATTTTGGATAACTTCACAGCAATGATTTGTCACAATTTTAACAAACAAAATTTCGACAGTCTCCCCTTAATTTTTGGTAACTTCACAACAATGATTTGTCATAATTTTAACAAACAAAATTTTGATAGAGTCTCTCCTTAATTTTGGGTAACTTAACGACAATAAATATTATATGCCCACAATTACTACACAATTATCTTACATACTTAAACACAAATGCATTTAAATCATACAAAGCATACAATGATCCTAAAATCATTCTAGTGCACATCCCCAAACTCCACATCATGCAAATTAACATTTAATCTCCGCAAACAATGTCAAACACAAACAATCTTCACAACAACCAATAGCAAACAATGAGAAGGAACTCTAAACCTTCCCCCAGTCATGCAATCTCTCGTCCTATAACTCTATCCTAGAAATATTAATTAAGTCTCTAACCTAAAATTATTTTTAAAGGAAAATATAAACATATGATAATCGTAAGCTCCTTTTAACCGTAAGCTCCTTCAACCGTAAGCTCCATTCGTCAGGATATACACAACTATTCTCATATCATTTAAAAAATATATTTTTTATTTAAAATTTATTTACTTTAAATAACATTTTAATTTATTTACTAATATGCATGCATTCTAATAAGCATCATTCAACTAAATATTACTATGAAGTAGTTACTATTTAGAGCAGTCATATACAAATCATATAATAACAAGTGACTATGCCTAAATTATTGCACTACATTGATAAATTCTAGCATATTAATTCTTTAAACATATTATGCTCCATGTATATCTATAATTATTTATATTGATTTATAGTGCTTAAAAATGTTAAAAAAAACTTAGAATAAGTGATGTAAAAGTTTTTAGAACATGTATTAAATGTACTCTAAGAACATACAAAATTTTTTAGTTTAGATTAGTTTAGAAATTAATTTGCACATTTTTCCCCAATTTAAAGAGTAAAGTAACATACACGTCAAAAAAAAATTTAAAAAAAAAACAGAAAAGACGACTGGCCAACATAATTTATAGTGTATATATATAATAAGTATTTTATTTTTCTATTTTATGTTTTGGAGCAGCTATAAGATACTGAAGTGGTGAACATTATGTAAATCACAATTTTGCACATATATCCTAATTCTTTGTATAAAAAGAAATACTTGACCAGTATTAAAAGGTTAACTACATTCTAAATAAAATTTATTTACTTTAAATTAAAATAGTTTTAAAAAATAAAATAATTAAAAACTGCATTCTAAAAAAAATACAAAAATCAGAAATACAAAATCATTATGTGACACCTTCTGATTGGGGATAATATATAAGTGATGACTAGGTGCTGACATAGATGATACAACCAATCAGAAGGTGCCACGTAATGATATGTATGGGTACTATATAATTATTGGAAGTGCCTAAGCAAACACCAATAAATAAATAATTAAGTACATTGAAAAAAAATATGTATGTATATGTAGAGATTAGTGCAAAACATATATACATTAGACATGAGTGTTGATCAATTCATAAGTCATGATGATGAATGTTGTCTTATGACATTTAAACTATTTTATTAAAAAAAATTTAAAAAAAAATTGGAGGCCTAAATCCTTAGCATCCCTAGCTTTACCCTTAAATCGGCTACTCTTATCTCAGCTAATCTATCGTCTGGATAGCATACCTAGGAATGACATTTGAGACTCAAGAATTTTTTCATTCCATAAATTTCGAACAGAGACTCTCGTTAAGAAATAATAAGCCTCTTATGACATGTGATAACCTACATTTATCCGTGAAATCCTTTCTTTCTTTGTTTACTTTTACCAAAAAGAATCTAACCTCGTGCCACCATTTATGCCACTTAGTTTTCCTATTTATACCCGTGAAGATGCTTCTCTCATTCCCTTTTCCTCCCCTTATTCTCTCTCCCCTCCCTTCCCTGATCGCTCACTATCCGGCCAAATGGAGCCCAAACATGGCGGCGTTATGACGGCACCATCGACGTTCTCTGGCTTCGATGACTTCAGGAGAATCACGACGGAGCTGGACCTTGAAGAGTTCATGAAGAACTTGATAGCAAACGAATCTTCATCCGTGAACAACCAACATGGTGGCGAGGACGACGTGAAACCATACATGACGAATCCATTCGTTGGTGACTATGGTGGTGGCGTTTCTTCCGATCGTATGACCGGAGGTGGTGCTGCCACCGTAGTCGCCAGTTTCCAAAACCCGGTCAGTGCTCTTTCACTATTCACGCACTTCATCAAGAAACTGTCAATAAATAAGAATTTGGACCACAATCACCTAACTCATCAAAAATATACTCATAATTAAAATATTGTTTAGATCATAAAATGTTAAATGAACTTTAGTCAGTATTTTGACCGAAAAGTGTTGTTACCAAATATTTATGAAGAAAAAACATTGTTTGGACCCTCACCTCTGCCACGTCATCAAGCTGTTGAACTGCTAAATGACAAGGCAACTATTCTAAGAAACTAAATTATAGCATGTTATGGAACATCACACTAGCTTCTATCTATTTTATGCATAGAATGATCTTAACTTATGTTTATGATTTGACTAATCTATTACTTATACACCTAGGAAAAATACACTTGTATTTGAACTCTAAAACTTTAATAAAAATAAAATTAATTTATAACAGCCTTTAAGAAAAAAAATTCTCACACTTTTTAAAACTAATCATTATTTTTTTAATTAACCACCTTCACCTTATCATTAGGGAAAAAAATCTTTCACTTTTTCTCTTTTATTATTCCTATTTGTTGATGAACGATCAAGAATAGTAAAAAATCATTAAAATTTTCAAAATATTAAGAATACAACTTGCATGCTAGTTATATTAATTTATTTATATATTTTGTATTTTATTTTTAAACATTTTAAAATAATTATTAAGTATAAATATATATATTGATTTAATTTTGTTGAGCTATCCTTATAAAAGTACTTTAAATAATTAACAAAAGCCTTTAATGAGAACTTGTTATATGTAGTGAGAACAAGGAAAAAAATATTTTTTTAATAACAAGAAAACATAATTAAAAAATTAATTTCGTAAGTCACTATTATCTTTCACTTTTTCTACATTTTTAATGCACTAACTGATAAATTCAATAATTAATACATACATATATATAATATTTATATTTTATTTTGAGAATATCTAAAATTTTCTCCTAACTTAAATTAAGATTCAGTCAATGAATAAAATGAACTAATAGTAATAATCTTGCATGTTAAGTAACAGAGCTCGGTTTGGTAATGCTGTGACTCTAAAAAGCTGCTAACTCTTTTAGGAGTTTTCAAAAAGCTATTTCTAATGCATTTTAAAGCTTGTGTGTACAAAATCTCTACTCAAATAATCATTGAATTCATCAACCAACAAATTATTACTTTCATTAATACTAAACCAGATGGTTAATTTCATCATTCCTTCATTAACTTCCTTACCTGTTTCTTTTTTTTTTTTCGAGAAAAGTTGATCTACAGAGTGTGAGTTTGGTAAAATTTATTGAACAAGTCATTGCTCCTCCTCTCAAAAAGCATAACCTCTCATTTTGTGTTTGGTAACTCAAAAAGCCAAGGAGCTTTTGCTCCTAGCTCTTGAGAGTCAATGATGCTCCTAGGAGCCATAAGGAGTAGCTTTTTGAGAGTTTAAAGAGTTCAGCAGCTTTTTGAGAGCCACAACGTTACCAAATCAATCCAAAATTGTGATGGTAAAAAGCCTGTTGTAGTTATATACGAGGGTCGGGGGTTCGATCCCCAGCTTGTGTCTGCAGCAACCCATTGGCCAGCGGCAAATCCTTAAATGGAGCTCAGATTCGCGATGGATTAGTCCTTGACCTGGACTGAGGATACCGTGAAAAAAAAAAAAACCTGTTGTAATTATATACTGGGTTGAAATTGCTTGAGGAAGAAAAAAAAAAACAGACACAGAAGAAAGAAAATATAATTTTATTGATCCTATATCCAGTTTTATTTTACACTATACGCATAAAACAACTTATTTAAAGATGATTTCTCAAAACGGCTAATGAATTAATTACTTATTGGATATTCTCCACTCTATAAAAATTCTAACTTCTCTTCTCTCTCTTTTTTTTTTTTGTCAGTAAAAAAGAAATATGTTCTTTTCTTTTACCAATTTCAGACCACTCCAAAAGATTTCAAAAAAATTCTGAAGATTTTTTATTATTAATTTTCCTTTGTATGCTTGTAAAGTTAAAAAAAAAATACATGTAATCTTTCATGCTGATATTACTTTTATTTATTTATTTTTAGATTAAAATCTTATCGCTTAAGATATTGTTCAAACTTCTAAATGGATTAAAGTCCTAATAATGTTCCTAAATGTTTAAGAAATAACATTTTTTCAGTTAAAACAATTAACAAAGTTCATTTTAACACTTTTGGCCCAAATAACATCATTAATATTTTTTTAATGGGCTGAATAATTTAAACTCAATTTCCTATTGTTAACTGTTTTGACTGATTTTTTTGTTGTACCTCTATAAATCCTCAATAATATTATTGCCGACAATCTTAGTGGCCCCCTTGTAAAGGCTTTTTGGTTAGTGGACGGAGTGCTTTAATTTGTTGCTTCTTTATACAGCTTGACATCTTATATATATATATATATACACCATATGCATTAATCTATATATATGCATGACAAAAAACAAAAGTTGTGCCTAGAGTAGAAGAAAAATAGGGAAAGAGCCTTCAAGATAATTACATGAGTGAAAAAGTTACAAGTTATATTGCAGGATGCGGTGGTGGGTGCAGCATTTTCAAGTTGTAGTAGTGGAGTTACAGATAATAATACCCAGCTTGTATGCTCCCAGAACTTAACTACTCCCAACCATTCAACCATTGATTCTCAGTCATCCATTTCTGGTACTGCTGGTAATACTCAACACTTACTTACGTCTATATATATATATATATCACAAATTTTTTGTAATAATATATTTTCAGAAAAAAAAATTTATTTTAATATTTTTGACCAAAATAACATTCTTAATGATGTGCATTTCTTTTAATAGGCTGAGTAGTTTAGACCCAAATTTCTATTTTTGGCTGTTTTGACTGGTACAATTTTATACCCCTAGTAAAGCTTACATAGGAAATGCATCAAATAAGAGAGATGAAAGTGAGAGGAATAAACCTAAATCTTGAATTTTATTATTTGAATGGTCAAAATTAATATATAGATAAAGATGCTAGTTCCACCATGTAATTGTGGTGTTTAATTGGTAGTTGGTACTCTTGGGTATTAATTTTTAATATGGTGTTTATTTGGTCACTTTCAATAATTAGATAATATTTATACATATCACTATATGACACCTTTTGATTGGTTGTATTAAATTTAATAAGTGATGACTAGGGACTGACATAGATGATACAACTAATCAGAAAGTGCCACATAATGGTTTATATGGGTACTATCTAATTATTGGAAGTGCCCAAACAAACACTTTTTAATATATATTTGAGTTTAATTGTGATGCATCTTACAAATCAACTTTATATTTACCTTTAATCAAATAGTGAAATATTTCATATTAAATTTAACACTAAATCTGTCACTCAATTCAATTTTACACAATTTAACATTTAAAAGTTACTCAATCTAACTTATATTACAACTCAATTCAATATTATATATAACTATTTAACATTACCCAATATATATAACTCACATATATAGGATGCTTAATTAGTTTGTGCATAGGATAATTAATATATAGTTTTGATGAATTGCATAATATAATGATTGGCAGTTGGGAGCCCGGTGTCTGCTAATAAACCAAACGGGAGATGCAGTGAAGCCAAAGTGGCCACTGCCAGTGGTTCCTCACGTGATCCCTCTGATGAGGATGATGAAGCTGGCCCTTGTGAACAAAGCACAAACCCTATTGATATGAAGCGCCTGAGAAGGTATATATATCTCAAGCACTTTTCAATTTATATATACTATTACATAAAGATTTTTTTAAAAATAACTATCTTTTTCATATTATATTAATTAAAATAATTATATATTTTAAAAATATATAAAAAATTGAAAAATAATAAAATAAATAATAATAAATGGTAACTACTTTTTTATTATCTTAATTCCATGAATTTCTTATTTATTTTTAATTTATATCATTATTAAAATTAAATAAATTAAATAGTAATAATGTGACTTGAAATGTCCGATATGGTCCTAATAATTTAAAAATGCAAAATATTTTTTGTACAATAGTAATATATATATCTAACTAGTATCCAATATAGTACACATTATAAATAAAGAAGTGATACATACTACGTATTTTAACAATGACAAACATGTATGATATATTTTGTGTGTGTTATTTCTTATTTTTGCTCCACCAATTTCACATATGTATGACACACATTACGACATAAATAATGAATAGTTGTTGTTTGATGATATTTCTGTTGTAAAATTGATTATAATTATCTAAAATTTCAATGCAAACGTTTACTTCTAAAATTTTAAACTAAAAAAGTCCATTGTACATGAAAAGTACATACTCCCATATGTACTCCGTATGTACAATGGTTAGTTACAAAAGATATAAATAAAAGGGGAAAAGAAAATCTGACATGTCTCACCCATTTTCTTTATAATTATTTTTCAGCAAGTATCCTAATTTTAGCATTTTTTATTCTCTTTTCTCTTTTCAATCAGTTTTTTTTATGATCTTTTTCTTTACAATTTCATCTCACGCATTCATTCATTTCTTTCTGTTCGAACAATATTTATTTTTTCACCTCACTCATTCATATGTTTAATAAGTTATTGCTCATTTATTTGTCTAAATAATAAGGAACAAAGAGAAAACCTAGTCAAAATGTTGCTTCAATGGAGGAAACTATTACTTCAATTACTTCAATTGGAGAATGTTACACAAATTTATTCACAAAATTATTGCTTACACATTAACACATTTTCCCACACAATTTTATTATTCTTTTTTATTATTTCTTCAATTTGTTGTTTTTTATTTTATTAAAAAATATATTTTCATCAATTTAGTATTCCATTCAAATGGTGGGATTATTTTAAATAGATATATATGAGTTAATAAATTGTTTAATAAATTAACAAAACAATTTATAACAATTTTTGAAATATAAAGTGTATAATATTAAAAGTTGGATTAATAATTTTAAAATGTTGAATTATTGCACATGATGACTGATAGTTCTGATTATATGATATACAAAAAAATATTTATCTATATATATATATATATATATATATATAGGTTTTTTTACGTAAACAGGTACTTTAAAATAGTTAAATATGTATATAGGTAGTTGTAGAATTAGTTACGTGAATAGGTAGTGCGTTTTACTGAATAAAAGTCGATTTGAATCGACTATACTTCTGCAAATTTGCAATTTTTATTGAGCTATAGTCGATTCAAATCGACTATAGCACAAAAAAAATTGCAAATTTGCATGCATAGTCGATTTGAATCGACTTTAGTGTAAAAAAATTTGCAAATTTGTAAGCAAAGTCCATTCAAATCGACTTTAGGTAAAAAAAATTTGAAAATTTGTATGCAAAGTCGATTCAAATCGACTTATGGTAATTACATCTATAAATATGCACGCCCAATTCATTTTTCATACATCCAATACTCATTCTAACTTCTCTCTTCTACTCAATACTCATTCTACACTTCTTTCTTCTACTAAATTTCTTACTAAAAAAATGGCTGATTGTTATTATATTTTTGTGCATCACAATTGTGATATAATAACAACAGCAAATGGGATCACGTTCACTGCAGATGATCCCCCTGTAGTGCAACAAGGCATTAATTTGTTTCAATTGCAAAACATAATTCTTGAAACGCTTGATGAGGCGGGGAAGCAGATCAAGAAAACGCTGTATAGAATGCCGATGAGTATGGGTCCCACCGGGCCTTTATACACTAAATATCGCATTCGCAGTGATGAAGATGTCAATATTATGCTTGGGTATCAGATGAAGTTTCCCGAGGTTCGACTTTTTGAGTTGTACGTTGAACTTGAGGAACGCAACTTCAGATCAACAGGGCCTGATCCTACATTCTTTCCGCAATCATTTGACGCAGGCGAGGGTGCTAGTGGTGCTGGAACAAGTTCAATGAGGGATGATGATGATGACGCACATTCTCTTAGCTTTGCGGATATGGCAAGGGAAGTTGCTCAACCTATGGTGCAGAGTGCAGAACTGTTGCAGACAATTGGTTTGCCTGGTGGGTTTGACTTCACTCCAAATTTCTTTGATGATGCAGATGCAGATTCAGATGTCCCAATAGAAGAGGCAGCTGACGCGACACCGTGCGGATCAGAGGAAGATGTTGAAGAAATCCCGCTTACAGGGCCAGGAGTGTCCCAAACACAATCTCAAGCGGTTGCGAAGCACTACTCATCATTCAATTTCAATTCACTTAGAGGCGATATTGACTTGGATGTTGCGGCAGTAAACGCTGAGTAAGGTTTAGTTGTGGGTCAACTATTCTGAACAAAAGAAGCCGCATAGTATGCTGTTAAGATCTACAGCATTCAGAGACAGATACCATACAAAGTGTACGAGTCAAATGCCTCGAGGTTGCATTGCAGGTGTGTGCAATATGGGAGCGGGTGCATGTGGAATGTCAGAGTCATACTTCGGAAGAAGACGGGGATGTGGGAGATCAAGAAATTGGAGGAGCCAAACACTTGTGTATTTGCCAATGTCCCACAACAGCATCCGCAAATGGATTATCACGTCATATGCTCAAACATTTGTGACGTGGTACAGAGGGATCCGACAATTTCAGTTAAGGTGTTGCAGGCTGGAGTTGAGGAAAAACTGGGCTGTAGAACGACATATAGAAAGGTGTGGATGGCCAAGCAGAAGGCAATTGCACAGATTTATGGTGATTGGGAAGCATCCTACAGAGAATTGCCAAGATGGTTGCTCGGCTTGAAAACCTTTATGCCAGGTACCATTGTCATGTTTCAAACTAAGCCATTTCCAAGTTTGAATGATCCAAATTTACGCATGTTTCTCCGTGTTTTCTGGTCATTTCCACCATGCATTGCCGCCTTTCCTTATTGTAAGTGTTTCATTACTATTAATGGCACTCACCTATATGGGAAGTACAGAGTTACCCTTCTTATGGCCATTGCACAGGATGACAATTCTAATATATTGCCCCTTGCCTTTGCAATTGTTGAGGGTGAGAACAAGGAATCATGGAACTTCTTCCTTACTAACCTCCGTCAGCATGTCACTCCGCAAGAGGGCATTATTGTAATTTCTGACAGGCACAAGGCAATTACAGCGGTGCTTGAATCCGCAATAAGTGGTTGGGCTCCGCCAACAGCACATCATGCATATTGCATCAGACACATTGCTTCAAACTTCATGGTCCATTACAAGAGCAAAGAGGGTAAACGATTAGTGAAGTGTGTTTGGTATGCAAAGACACATAATGAATTCTTGTATTGGCATTCCCAGTTGGCAGCGCTGGACCCACGATTTACTGCATGGGTGGACAAGATACCCAGTGATAGATGGACACAATATGCTGATGAAGGGCGTAGATTCGGGCACATGACCACCAACCTGTCCGAGTGTGTTAACTCAGTAATGAAGGGCACCCCCAGTCTTCCAGTTACAGCTATTGTGAGGCCAACCTACCTCCGTCTTGTGACGCTATTTGTTAGGAAGGGAACTGAATCGCAGGCCCAACTTGCGGCGGGTCAAAGGTTTTCTGAGTTCCTGCTGGGCGAAATGGAGAATCATCGGAAAGTGTTGCATGATATGCACGCCACACGTGTGACTCTCGATTCAATCGAGTATATAATTTTAGAAAAAGGGGAGGTGGACAACACAACACAGAGGACCTTCAGGGTGTCTTTGTCCGAGCGTAGCTGTGATTGCGGAGCATTTTAGAAGCTCCACTACCCCTGTCATCACGCATTTGCGGCGTGCCTTGATGCCCATTTAGATTGGGGATCCTTTGTCCATGAAGTCTACCGCATGGAATCTGTTTATAATGTGTACCGAACTGAGTTTGCTTCTATTCGGAATGAAGATTTGTGGCCTCCATACAATGGTCCGGTGCTGCGGCCCAATCCTGTGGATATGAGGAAAGCTGAGGGTCGCCCAGTTTCGAGCCGGATTCGTAATGAGATGGATGAGGTGGAAGGTTCTCAGCCTAAAAGGTGTGGGCTCTGTCGTCAACCAGGACATAGTAGGCGTAAGTGTCCAGCTATAGCTTCATCGTCCTCTTCCAACAACGTTCCATGATGAGTTGTATTAGTAACTGGAACCGGAGGCTGCGGAACATAGTACTGTGGCTGGGGCGCTGCCTGTCCCCATGAGCCCCATGAGGAATACAAAGGTGGCGTACGGAACTGAGACACAACATGGTCCCAAGGGCCTGTAACCTGCTGCGGCTCAGTAGGTGGCTGTAGCTGTGGCTCAGCGTCAGTGTCTGCCTCAGTCTGTGGCTCGGTGTCTGCCTCAGTCTGTGGCTCGGTGTCTGCTTCATTCGGTGGCTCGATCTCTGACTCCTCCTGTGCATCGCGTCGCCGTCGTCGTCCCCGTCCCCTGCGCCGTCGTTCTCCCCCCTGCCCCGCATCAGGAACTCCTACCTGACGAGCACTCGCTCGAGTACCTGCACGGCGTTTGGTATTTATGTTGCGCGTATCTGCGGCTCCCGATGGTCTCGGAATCAATGAGGGACCAGGTGGAGCATGGAGTGGCACATCGTCCTCCAAAAGATACACAAATTCAGGGTCCTGCAGCGGCCCATCCAAACTCAGAAATCGGTGCGGAGACACACTATACTAGTCAAAGTACTCGCGTGATGGTCGGTGGTCGTAGAACAACTCGAACCGGATGCTCCTCCGTCGTCGCTTATCCCAGACTGCATGCCACCTTGCGTGCTCCCTGGGCCATCATGCCTCCCTCTTGGTGCGTATATCGACACACTGTAGCCAGTCGATGTTCATCGGCGCATACGGTATGTGCTGAGCTCCACCAAACTGCCGCACCACTCTCTCCGCATAGTGCCACTCTACAGTGGCAAAACAGATGATGCTGGTGTCAGAGTGCCACAACTCTCGCTCAGCAAACACCCACTCCGGCGTCACAGCTCTAACACGATCATCATCGTACGACCTCCACATAAATTGTGACAAGTATTAACAAACAAAGATAAATTTCATTATAAAAAGTATAAAAAAAAGGTTTTCAATATCATGACCATTATTCTTCCTTACCCCGTGCAATCCGATATTGTCTAGTGTTGTCCTAAATCTGAGAAGTCGCTCCTCCAACTTCCTAGTAATATGTCGAACGTTCTCCCACCTGTTACAATTTATAATCAGAAACCAAGGTTAGATAAAATAGCATACCAGGTCAAATTTATTAGTTGGTTCATGAATTAAATCTTTACCTCGAAACAAGAGGCCACAAATCATGTCGAATTGCCCCTCCAAATAATGTCGGCAAGCGCGACCATGCCCATGACTGTAATAAGACATGACAGCCTCCTATATTAGTGACGTCAAACTTTACAGCTAGGGTCATCTCCCTGTATAATGTGGCCAACACGGCTGATCCCCAGCTACGTCTACCGATATCATCTCATTCATCGAGTAGTGGGAGCCACCTCAAATGTACCCTATTCCCGGACTTATCCGGCAGCAAGTACCCACCAAAAAGGGCCATCATCCAAGCTCTGGTCGCTCTCTGTACCTCTATGTCAGTGGGATGGGCCTTCGCGTCGAATGCGGCAAGAAGACTCATCAACCACTTCAGTGTAACAAAACCCCCCTTACGCTCAACTGGGGGGGGGGGGGACACCTAGCAGCTCCTCACAAAAGTCTTCAATGCTGCGTCCCGTGTAGTGTGTCTCCCAGTCAGCAGCACAACCACTCACCGGCGTTCCATCTACACGAAGGCCTACATGGAATGCCACATCCTGTAGGGTGATCGTGGCCTCACCATAAGATAAGTGGAAAGTGCTGGTCTCAGGCCTCCATCTCTCGACCAGTGCACTAATCAATGCCCGATCTAATGTCCACACGGGCATCCTGACATGACGAAACCCCGCTATGTCCAAGTATGGCTCCATCAACGGGTGTGAAGGTGGTACGACACATAATCGTCTCGTTTCCAGAACACGATCAGGCTGCAACAAAAAAAAAATAGTAATTAATTCCGAGACTTAATTTTTAAACATAAATAACAAACCATTTAAAATTTATTCATGCATTTAATTCATTCAAAAATTACTTAATTAAACATTGACATGATAAGACATAGGCGTTCCTGATAAGACCTACACAATGTAACTATGGGTTTAAAATTTGGGACGCTGCATTAAACAGTCACATGATGATGGTAGTAACCTAATTAATATTACATTTTAGTAACCTAAGTAAAATATATAATCAAAGTATATACATAAATAAATCTACTGTAATATACTAAAATACCTAACCACCTAAAATAATTCTAACTACACAACTAATCTACCTAACAACCTAAATCTATTTTTTACTACATCTTAATTTATGGTAACTATAACAAAATTTATAATTTTATTATAAAAAAATTAATATATTACCTGGTTTTCAATACGTGCGCCGATGTAATCAACTATGTCCAGCCGGTATACATGTTCAGTCTCCATAATAAAAAAAATGAGAGAGAAAGAAAGTGAATTTTAGAGAGAAAGTGAGAGTGAATTTTAGTGAGAGAGAATGAAATTTAGAAAAATGAGGAAGTGTAACAAATGATTACCCGGACCACTTTTTTATACTTTTCTTCCCCCAACGTCGATTTGAGTCGACTTTGCTTACAAATTTACAAATTTTTTTACACTAAAGTATTTCAAATCGACTATGCATGCAAATTTGCAATTTTTTTGTGCTATAGTCGATTTGAATCGACTACAGCTCAATAAAAATTGCAAATTTGCAGAGTATAGTCGATTCAAATCGACTTTTATTCAGTAAAACGCACTACCTATTCACGTAACTAATTCTACAACTATCTATATACATATTTAATTATTTTAAAGTACCTGTTTACGTAAAAAAAACCATATATATCTATACTATTTATAAAGAGAATTGCCAAAAAGTTAGTTATTTTTTGGTCTCTCAATTCAAATTAAATAAAAAACTTAAATAAATTAAATAAATAAAAAAATAACTACTCTCTCAATTCAAATTACATTTTAACTACCTCATTCTTTTTACATATAAATTTACTATGATAATTTTTTAAAAAAAAAATATAATTCAAAAAATTAATCCATTTTTTATCATTTTTTATCCATTATTATGAGAAAAAAATTCAAAAAATGAAAAACATAAATTGACAAAAAAAAAATTAAAAAAGCGTATACCCTAAGAATTCTTTTTGCTAATATACAGGGTATAAGTATGAACTCTTATCTGGGCTTTTATTTTAGAGAAATGATATTTTTATTACTTTATAAACTCAGTCAGTATTAATCACTATAAGTAATAATTTAAATTTTTAAAATTAAATCAATTTTTTAATATTATATATTAATACAATATTTTAAAAATTAAATTAATAATTTTATAATATTAAATTATTATATATGATAATTAATAGTAACTAATATTAGAATATACATATAACATTCCTCGATCGTTATTTGAACTTTATGTGGTTATGACTTCAGGAAGGTTTCTAATCGTGAGTCTGCAAGGAGGTCCAGAAGAAGAAAACAAGCGCATTTGGTTGACCTTGAGTCGCAGGTATGTATGCAATTGAGTTAGAATTGTGCTAGGCGCACAACAATATTGTAGCTAAAAATAGTCAAAATATAAATTTGAACCAGATTAAATATGACCCATTCTGTCCATAATTAAAAAGTTCTATGTTCTCCACTCTCAACCTAAAAACACATGAAAGACACTAATAAACACAAAAACAATAGCTATTGAGTGTGAACAACTACGGAGAGAGAAAATTAACATGCACATCAATTCTTCTCCATTTTTCAAATGTTTTTTTTTTTTTTGAAAAAATATTTTTTTCAATCTAAACCTCACTTCATTCAAACTCACAAAGTAAGTTACTAATTTTTTCGAACATTCCCTTTTTTCTCTATCTGACTATTCAATCCTATATTAAGGCTCACTTTTTTTATAATTCACTAATAATTAAATGTGATGAGAAAAAATCCTTTTTAATATTTTCTATTGTGCATTTAATTTTAACCATTGTGTGTGTATTTTATTATTTTGTGAAAATATTGTTTTTTGGAAAAATCTAGACAATAACTTGGTTTCTTTTGGCGCTTAAGAAATGAAAAGGGATTTCTTTTGAGTGTGCATAATTATTACATAATGATGTATAGTTGATATTGTTTTGTTATGTGTAATTAAAAAAATGAACTATCAAAATAGGAACAAGTGCATAACATATTGAATTGTATATGCATAATTAAATTTAATATAATTCACAACTAAATATGACCTATTAATATACTTCATGCTTTTTTTGTATATGTACAATTAAAATAGGAATAGTTGCACACCATTATGTGTTTGATGTGCATAACACATATTTAAAAAAATGCACAATCAAAATAGAAATTGGTGCACATACAACATCCTATGTGCACAACTATATTTAATATAATGTACAATTAAATGAGACCTATTATACATTTTTTTTTTGTATGTACACAATAAAAATAGAAACGATTGTACATCATTATGTACTTTGTATGTCCACAACACATTTAAAAAATACACAATCAAATAAGAACTAGTGCACGACATTATGTATTATAAATAAGTGCACAACCAAATTTAATTTAATGCACAGTCAATAATGTTTGTTGAATAACAGAAATGCATCCAACTAGTATCTAACTGTGTTATATACTATACATAATGTGTGCTATATGTAACATGTTATACTTATAATACACATTACATATAATATATAATACACATTGAATACTAGTTGGATATATTTTTGTTATACAACAAACATAACAAACATTATTAAATGCTCAATCAAGTATGGATTGACTGATTGAGCACCAAATGTACAATATACATTTAAAATGATGCATATATACTAAGTTTTTTCTTCTCTCGCATTCGAAGTACTACCTAGACACAAGGGGAAAAAAACGTGCTAGTGTAGCACTCCCAACACAAGTTTGAGAATGATATAAATGGTGCAAAGAAAATCATGGTTAGACTTCTATTAGCACCTTCGTCTTAATAAATGGTGCAAAGAAAATCTTTGGATACAATATTTTTTTAGCCATGAGTCTCTGCTTTTTTTTTTTTTATTCTTTTCTTGGTTTTTTTAACTGCCCTCAACGAGCACCATCGATATACTATATTTTTTATTTTTCATTCATTTCATGCATCTTGCTTGGAGGCCCGTAGAAAAGAGAGAAGAAGCAAAAATATGAGAAACAAAATTTTGGACAATAAAAAAGTGAAATTTGACTTTTAGCTGTTTTAGCTGGAAAATTGTTGTATTTCAAAACTTTCTGATTGAGTTATTATTTAATTTATCTAAAATTCCATTTATGTGGAGTATGGCTTTTTGAGATTTGATCATGTCTGCCTAGAAATTTAGGTGACATTTTTAAGTAAGTGATTAAGTGATATTTATTTCAATAATTCTTAATTATGACATGTATAATTATATATTAAAATTTACTCTATGTATTATCATACAAAATTACTATTCTCACTAGTATCTTTATATATGTGTTACGAACCAATTTGGAATCGATTTTGAACCTAAATTGACTAACCTAATATGAAATTACTCTAAAAGGATAAAAAATAAAATTAAGTATTTTCTTCATTGATTTCTTCTAGTTAAAATTAAAGGCAACATATCCACATAATTTTAGAATGTTCCTAATTTCTATTTATTATCTAAAATATTCCTAATGACTCTTTATTGATATTTATAAAAAATATTATCTTTTAATTTAACTATTTCTAATATCTATAAATAATAGTGGGGTACAATACACTAATACTTGGGGAACAATAGCTCATTTAACATTTTATGACTCAAATAGCATTTTAATCATGAATATATTTTTATAGACTGAGTAATTGTGACCCAAATTATTAATTATTGATTGTCTTGACTAATTTTTTATTGTGCCTCTTGCAATGGTCGGATACAATATAATAATGGCATGAACTTTGGAACTTTTTTCTTTCTTCCTTTGTCAGGTTGAACAGCTGAGGCTGGACAATGCAGCCCTATACAATCAGCTTACAAATGCCAGCCAACAATTTCGTGAAGCTGATACAAATAACAGAGTGCTAAAATCAGATGTCGAGGCTTTGAGAGCTAAGGTATGGATGCGCCTCTCCTACGTAAATTAGGATCAAGTTGAAGATAATAATTATTATGGAGTTCAAATACATCTAATAAATTCTGAGTATTGCCAGAGAAAAAAAAAAAAACAGTGAACAGAGTTAATAAATAGTAATTTGGATCACAATCACCCAACCCATTAAAAATATACTCATGATTAAAATGTTATTTGGGCCATAAAATATTAAATGAGCTTTGTTGGTTGTTTTAGTTAAAAAAATGTTGTCCCCAAGCATTTTTTGATAAATCCTCCCCTCCCAAAAGAGAATACATCTAATAAATTTGATAATGGAGTAAAATCAATACACATATATACCATTATGATTCGGTATCTAAAAAAATATAGGATACCGATATCCAATACATGTATGTGTCATAATTTATTGATAAAATTAATTTAATTTTTTTAAATTTATATAACTGGTAACCCATTAGGTAAGTAATCTTAAAAAATTAATTTAATTTATATTGATATTCTCTAATTTTATCAATTTAGGAAAAAAAATCTCAATCCATAACTTATCGCTAGATAGAGAGTGCACTATGCAAGAGAGGGATAATAAATAAGAGGGATAATAAATAAGAGGTGTGATTGGGAATGAGACGCGTCTAGGAAGACTACGATCGCGACACTGTGCTTCGTTGATACCAAATTATATTTACTTTAGCATATATTAATAAGATAAACATATAATTAGATATCGGTCAAAAAAATATTGGATACAGAACAAATTCCCACATATATATATATATATATAACATAACGAGTATATATCTTTGAAAAACCGTAAGATTATATACATTTTAATGAAAGTTTAATTTACAAAAGTATTTAGTTATAGTACAAACTTATCAAATACTCATAACATCTATATCTATTTTTGGATTTTAAGAGATTCATCTAACATCCGTCTTCATTATTAGATTTTAACCGTTTGAATAAAAAAGTGAGTCTATATTAAGATTTAATAATAAGAATATATGTTGTATAAATATTGAATAACATTTTTTATACGTTAAGCATTGCTCTTTAATATATTGGTATAATCGTTGTTTTATATAATCTTGTTGTGTCCATGTTAATCTATCTATATATTATACTAAAAGACAAGTAATAGTAATTTTCTAATTAGTCTTTTCATTAAAGCGCTTAAATTGTACGATGTAAAATAATGTTGGCACCTTTCTAAGATTCATTCTATTTAATGTTCTGGTGTAAATATGGAAAATATTCACGTTATAATATGTTCAATCTGTATATAATAAAACTAAATTAGTTAAAATTGAATCTATAAATTTTAAAATAAAATTTAATCAGTCTAAATTTTAAATATATTTTTTAATTAAAAAAATATAATATTTGATATTAGAGTTATATTTTATTCCTCAACCCTCTAAATTTCATCTTTTCTCTTCCTCATTCATTATTCTTATTTTATCATCTCTCATTTTACTCTCCCTCATTTTATTTATTAATTACTTTAATATATTTTTTTATCTATCTTCTTCTTCCTCCTTCATGTTTTTTTTTTATCTTTTATTTTATTTTTTATTCTTCTTCATTCTCTATGTTTTCTTCATCATTCTTTTACATAATTTTTTTATTTTCATATCTTCTCCTTTTTTTTTCCCTTCATCTCATTTTCTCTCTTTTTTTAAGTTTTTTCATCTCCTTTTATCTTCTTCTTCCTCCATTTTTCTCTTATATTTTTGTTTATTTTTTCTTTCTTTCTTTCTTCTTTTTCCTTCTCCATATTTTTCTATTCATAATCTTTTAAGTGTTTTTTCTTCTTCTTTCTCTTTCTCTTTTGTACTATCTTATTCTCTCCGTCTTTTTTATTTTGCTTCTTTCAGGTCTTTTTAATATCTTTGTCATCATCTTTTGTATTTTTATTTATTTTTACCATCAATTTTTATTAATTATTATTTTTATTTCTCTTTTTTTTAAGATTTAATTTTTCTTCTTCTTTGATTGGATGGATAGTGAAAACGACTTAGGCCCATAGTTGTAGAGAAGTCTCTTAATATTTTATTTTCTCTTTTTCCTACTATTTTTATTGATTTTTTAATCAAATAGTTTTTTTTTATTATGACATGAATGACTTTTTTTTTATTTTTTTTGTAAGAAATGAGAAAAATCAATCAATTTCTCTATCGAAATGTTTTTTTATTTTTTTATTAAAGATAAAAACTTTCTATTTTTTACTACTGTATTTTATAAATGACATAACTTTTTTAGATTCTAACTTGAATTACTCCATTTTTTATTTTTAATTATGTTGCATAGAATGAGAAAAAATTGTCGTCTTTCTTATAGGTGTGTATTTTTTTTTTTATTTTGTTTAAAGATAACTTTTTTTGTTTGTTTGTTAATATTTTGAATAAATGTTAATTTTTTTATTGTCTAAAATAATCTAATTTTCTTTTCTAATCAACATGTTTATATTAGAAACTGTACATATTTTTTCATGAATATTTTTAATTTATTCTATTAGTAAAAGTGGGGTAAGTATCTACCTTTTTAGAAGATTATAATTATCTTTTCAAATTTTATTGAGGAAAGATTGCCTCATTTTATCCTAATAATTTTAATTATTTTTTTACTATCTCTCTATAATATTTTTGTAATATGCGTTTTTCATTCACATATTTATTCAATAAAATCACTTTTATTTTGTAGTATTTATGTTAGCATAATATTTCAATTATTTAAGTAAATATAATGGTTTATATTTGAAATTTTTTGATAATTATTATAATATAAATACATGTTAGTTTTTTTTTGGGAAAAATTAATGTAATTAGAGACACATATCAATTCAAATATTCAAATATTTTTAATAAATATTTAAGATAGTGATTTTAAGTGCAATTGGATATCATATCAAGAAAAAAAATATTCTACCTAAAAAATTGTGTTTCATAAATTTCTGACTATTATTGTTAGTTTTCTACGTGTATTAAAGAAATTGTTAGTTTTCTACTTTCAATAATCACATCTCTCTAATCTACATTCAAATTATTCATAAACTTGGGGTAGTAACCTGAATTTTTTTATCTCAAATGAAATTGATGAGTTTTAAAAAATTAATAAAGATTTTATTGAGATTATTTGTTAAAAGAGTATATAATTTGTAATAATTATATTATATATAATTAATTAAAATTATTACCATCATGACTCAAAATTATTGATTAAAAAATTTCATTAGAGTATAATATGTTAATTTATCTCAGATTAATTTTTAAATTTTTATATTTTAATTCTAAGATCAAATCATTGATATTAATAAATAAAATTGATTGATTGAGTTTGATTTGAATTTTATTTTTACTCATGATTTAAAAATTTTAAATAAATATTTGATAATTTATATTTTGAAAAAGAATAATATTTGTTTAAGATATATTGAATTTCATTAAAAATATTAATATTTATAATTTAATTACATAATTACTAACTAACTAATAATATAGAAATCCAAGTTCATGTATTGCTTGTAATAGGGAAAGATTAAATTATATATTTTTAGATATATATAAGTTTTTATATACTAAATTTTTTAAAAAACTTATTTACTGAACTTAATTATTGTCTAATTAATTGATTTTATTTGATTATAATTTTATTACTAATCATGAGTTCAAATTTATAGTTAAATAATATATAAATATAGTAAGTTGATATTGAATTTTTTAAAAATCGTATCAAAATTTAAAAAAAAAAGAAGAAAAATTCTTATTCAATTTATAGAATTTCAAAAATGAACAAATCTTATAAAATTACCAAAATAAAATCATATAATTGTCATATGAAGTGTAATTGTTATCGTACATGATTCGTAATTTCAATTAAATTATATAATTATCATGATACATATGCTAATTTTTTATTATATCATTTCCAAGAGTCGATAATCATAACATTTATTATTCCCTATTTTAGTGTATAAAAAAAATCTCAATTTCAATTATTACAATTGTTAATATAATTAAATATTATTGATTGCAATTTATTTCATTTTAATTAGTAAATTTTTATAAGCTATTTATTTAACCATAAAAAATTCTACATTCAAAATGTCTTTTTGAAAAATATACTAATATACTAATTATAATAATAAATATAATTTTATCATATTTGATTCTTATTTGATTATCAATAATGAATCCTATTTTTTTGTTAAATCATATTTACTAATTCACCTTTTAATTAGATTTAGTTTGAAGGAATAAAATTTGAAATAGAGTTTAAAAAAATCGTATTTTATTTAAATAGTTCATATTATATTTCATTTGTATTATTTATTTAAAAATGCATATCATGATTATGATTATGATTTGTACAATTAGTACAATTTATGTTTATACTTTTTATATAACTTGATATTTATATTTTTATTAAGTTATATAATTAGTTTAACTTTAAATTTTTTTTATTGATTTAAACATTTTAAAATTTATTTTTTTATAATTAAATTATATATTTACTTTATTATTAACGTTTCCGTGCATCACATGATAATATACCAATAATATATAATATGTGTAATATAATATAATAATATATAACAATCTATTTTCTATCACGGGAAATGAAAAATATTATTAATTATTGATAGCTAGTGATTACTGATTTTTTTTCTTTAATTTAGTGATTTTTAGTGATTGCTAATTAGATAATATTAATATTGAGTTTTTTAGCGATTGATACTTAGATATTTTTAATATTTTTGTTACGTATGAATAATTGTGAACATGAATCGATAAATTTTAAATATTTTTTTATTATTGGATGAGAATAATTATGAATAATCAATAATTATTAGTGATTTGATAATTAGTAAGTTTTTAATATTTCCTATGATTTTACTGATTTTAGTGATTGCTAATCCTTAAATTATGAATATTTTTATTAGTTGATTATTGAAAGAGATTAATCATGAATATTGTGAATACGAATTCTAGATTGAAAAAAAAAATATTAGTTACGTAATTGAATATGAATTTGGTGATTTTTAGTGGTTGATAATAGGGTGTGACAATAGTCATTTCCTATGTTTCATATATGATAATTCAAAATAAATGATCTATTTGCAAAAATAATTAAAAAAACATATTTGTATTATTTGATCAGTAGTTCTTAGACACTCCACCAATATTATTTTTCAATTTTATGTGCATCCACTGATATAAGAATAATTTCATTTATGTATTTTTTTAATATTTGCAAAATAAATAAATTTTTATATATAATATATTTAATATTACTTTATTTAATTTTTATATAAATATTTCTATTTCATTAATTATTTAATATTCTAAACGTAAAATTTGGTATCATCTAGTGCATCACACGGGTAAACGACTAATATTTATTCATAATATAGAGGATTAAAAAATTTTATGTATGGGACATCACTTTCGGCTCTTTAAAGGGAAAAAAGAAAAAAAAATATTTTCATGTTAATAAAAT
Source organism: Aeschynomene evenia (assembly GCA_013621005.1). Lineage (NCBI taxonomy): Eukaryota > Viridiplantae > Streptophyta > Magnoliopsida > Fabales > Fabaceae > Aeschynomene > Aeschynomene evenia. The sequence goes on along the minus strand of CM024269.1, from coordinate 15,910,915 downwards.
GAGAAAGGAGTTTGCAGATAAGGTAAATACTTAAAGCACAATAAAAATCAATCTTGCTCACAACATATATAATATAATACACACAACGTATATTACATGTTGTGCACATCATATATTATTTGTTATGCACTATATATATCACATGTTGCAATATTATATAATATATTATTGTATATATATATATATATATATATATATATATATATATACAACAATGCTCTTCAAATAAACAAAGAATGAAGTACTGGGTAGACTCCAAGCAAAAACAAGTAAAATAAAAAATAAATAATAAATAATAACTATTTTTTTACTATTTTAATTTCATTGACTATCTATTTAATTTTAATTTATATTTTTATTAAATTAAATTAAAATAAAAATGTTGCTTGAAGAGCACGGTGTCCGATAAGACACTAGTATTAATAAATCACTAAATGATTTTAATTACTAAATATTATTATTTCAGGTGAAGCTAGCAGAGGATATGGTGGCTCGGGGCTCTTTCACCACCATGAATAGTAACCAACTTCAGAATCATCACCAGGGTCAACTGAATGAAATAAACAATATACCTTGCATGACACATGTCTCGCCAAGCATCACTATCCATGGAAATAGCAATGATTCCTCATATGGGAGTTGTATTACTACTGTTGGTGGTGGAGGACGACAGAACTCAGCTCTTGGAATTGGAGAACTAGATCATATAACTAATTGCAACGACTTCAACAGTGCAATCATAAGTGATGTTGTGAGCTCTGTCACTAAAATATGGCCCTTAGATTAGATTCGTAGGAAGGTTATGTTGTGAAAAAATAGTATATATATGTCTTTAGTATGTTTGAGACTAAATATGTATAAGAAACCATCTATTAATACCTAGCTACTATGATGTTTGTCAAATGGGTTTTGTTATTCCGAATGATAGTAACTTTATCTCTTTCTTTATATTTTGTTAGTCTGTGCTGATGGGATAACAGGAAAAAGGAGGCAACCCTCATAGTTTGGGACCATAACAATTTTATATAACACTATAACTTTAATTTTTAATTCAGCCTATCATAGAATTAGGGGGATTTATTCGGTACCCAATATTTTTGTTGGGTACCGGTAGCCAATTGAATGTTTAACCTATTAATATATGTTAAAGTAAATATAATTTGGTACCAACGAAGCACAGTGGTTACAGTCGCAGCCTTCCTAGACCTGTCTCATTCCCAATCACACATCTTCTTCATCTCACTCTTGCATAATGCGTTATTTCTCTATCGACAGGTTATGAATTGAGTTTTTTTTTTATAAATTGATAAAGTTAGAGAATATCAATATAAATTAAATTAATTTTTTAAGATTACTTACCTAATATGTTACCAGTTATATAAATGTAAAAAATTTAATTAATTTTATCTATAAACCATGACATATATATGTGCTGGGTATCGGTACCCTATGTTTTGCTGGGTATCGAATCAAAATCCTAGAATTAGTGACTGAATAACAGGATAACAACTTTATTCATTTCTTTATATTTTGGGTGTTTGCCAAATGAGTATTTTTATTCTAGTCTTAACACACTTCTCTTAATTCTTTTTTAAAAAAATAGCTAAGCTATTTTTTTCCTTTTGTCAGTTACAATAACTAACCTTAAACCAAATAAATTATGCTCGAAGAGAAGTTAAAACTAAATGCACAGACACATCATTAGATAACTCTAACTTTAATGCATTTAGTTTCAAAACAAGATAAGACATATCCATGAACTCCCTTAGATTTTGTTTTCCTTAACACTTTATTGAAAACAAATTCGATAAAATTGCACTTGTTTTACCTTATCTCTTTAGATAAAACCCTTTAAAAATAAATAAATAATTATCTTGGTGTTAGCTCCAAGAACCCTTTAGTTCATTGTTGCAGGTTTTGAGTGATAAAATTCTTAATTAAAATCAATGTTTTAATTTGGTTGGACTAATTGTTTGTTAAGTGTGTTTTAGGATTTAATTAATTAAAATTATAAAAAGACACATCTTGACTACAATGGAGTCACAAAGTTGGCGCATACATGCTTGGAGAACAAGCAATCAATCCAAATTTTTGAAGACCACTACAAAAGTTTTCTAATTAAGGAAAGTTTGGTTTGAAGACTCTATGATTTCCCATAATTTTATTTATGAAAAATACATGGAATTAAATAGAGAATCATCTTTATTAAACATCTCTATTTGAATATTCATTTATAATATATATACATATATTTTTGAAAAAGACATATATTAAAATAGAGAATCAAAATCAAATCTCTATTTTACATTCTCTCTGATGAGATTTTCGAAAATTATTATATATATATATATATATATTTCGAAAATTATTATTAAAATAGAGAATCAAAATCAAATCTCTATTTTACACATTGTTAGTAAATAAATTCGAAAATATATATATATGAGGGAAATCTAGAAAGATCTTGTATGAAGAATTAAATGCAATTGATTTTAAAAAAAATAATTATCTAGAATTTATTCTAGAATATATCTTGCATTTAAGTAACATAATATTTTTACGGACACTTTAAAAAGATTCTGTGAGCCTCCTAAAGATTCTGCATGAAGTCAGAAGACCTCAGAAGATTCTGTCAAGAATTTCAAGATTAGAAGATTCCCGAATATTCTACGAAGATTCTAGAAGATTCCCAAAAATTCTATCAAGATCCCGAAGAATCTCAAGATTCAAGAATATTCAAGATTCAAAAATCAACCTACAGAAGATTCCCTGGAAGACCATGTTTGGTGATTTAGGATTTTAAAAAATGAGAAATCATGAAATCCTAATTCGTACCAACATGGAGGCACACTTGAGGAGCAAGGGAAGCTAAGATAACCCTAGCCTCCCCTCTCAAAAGTGGCGCAAACTTGCTAGCAAATCTAGCAAGATTTCTGTTACGAGTCCTACACCGGGAAGGCTAGAGTAAAGCAAAGGTCTCACGGTCAGCCTTTGCTTTACTCTAGCCTCCTCGATGTGGGACTCGTAACATAGCATCCCCCTTCGAAAGCCGGCGCCCCGACGGCTTCACTCGACGACACTTCACTCGGCGACGCTTCACTCGTTTCACGGTCAGCCCCTTCGCCGGTCAGAACCCTCCATCCTTTGATGACACTTAACTCGGCGACGCTTCACTCGTCACGGATAGCCCCTATGCCAATAAGAACCCTTGATCGGTAGCCCTTTCCGGTTAGCCGACTCTCAATGAAAGAACCATTTTTACTAGAATAAGACCTTGGGAGAACCAACACCCCAAAAGCTAGCTATTAGGGTGGGAGAGGCCAGGGCCTTATAAGGCCTTTTCTTTACTCTAGCCTTCCCGATGTGGGACTCGTAACATAGCATCCCCCTTCGAAAGCCGGCGTCCCGACGGCTTCACTCGACGACACTTCACTCGGCGACGCTTCACTCGTTTCACGGTCAGCCCCTTCGCCGGTCAGAACCCTCCATCCTTTGATGACACTTAACTCGGCGACACTTCACTCGTCACGGATAGCCCCTATGCCAATAAGAACCCTTGATCGGTAGCCCTTTCCGGTTGGCCGACTCTCAATGAAAGAACCATTTTTACTAGAATAAGACCTTGGGAGAACCAACACCCCAAAAGCTAGCTATCAGGGTGGGAGAGGCCAGGGCCTTATAAGGCCTTTTCTTTACTCTAGCCTTCCCGATGTGGGACTCGTAACATAGCATCCCCCTTCGAAAGCCGGCGTCCCGACGGCTTCACTCGACGACACTTCACTCGGCGACGCTTCACTCGTTCCACGGTCAGCCCCTCCTCCGGTCAGAACCCTCCGTCACTTGACGACACCACTCAGCGACACATCACTCGTCACGGTCAGCCCCTTCGCCGGTCAGAACCCTTCGCCTGTAGCCTTTTCCGGTTTACGAGTCCCACATCGGGAAGGCTAGAGTAAAGCCCAAGGCCTTATCAGCCCCTTCGCCGGTCAGAACCCTTGGGCTTTACTCTAGCCTTCCCGATGTAGGACTCGTAACATAGCATCCCCCTTCGAAAGCCGACGTCCCGACGGCTTCACTCGACGACACTTGACTCGGCGACGCTTCACTCGTTTCACGGTCAGCCCCTTCGCCGGTCAGAACCCTCCGTCCTTTGACGACACTTCACTCGGCGACGCTTCACTTGTCACGGTCAGCCCCTATGCCGATCAGAACCCTTCGTCGGTAGCCCTTTCCGGTTGGCCGAATCTCAATGAAAGCACCATTGTTACGAGCATAAGACCTTGGGAGAACCAACACCCCAAATTCTAACTATTAGGGTGGGAGAGCCCAGGGCCTTATAAGGCCTTTGCTTTACTCTAGCCTTCCCGATGTGGGACTCGTAACGTAGCATCCCCCTTTGAAAGTCGGCGTCCCGACGGCTTCACTCGACAACACTTCACTCGGCGACGCTTCATGTAACACCCCGATCCTTATTAAGTCCTAATTAAGAGAAATTAAGGGTAAAGGACCTTAGTTGAGATTTAATTGGGTTTGAGTGGATGAATTTCTCCTTATTAAAGTATTATGTGTTATATGTTATTTAGATATTTTATTTTATTTTATGTGCGTATATGTGTATTTTAATATATGATTAAATATTAGAAAAGTTACATGAGCATTATAGAATTATTTGAGATGTTTTAGAGTGTTTTAGCAATTTTTAAGTAATGGTGGGCCCCACGGTGACTCTTGACCTAGCCACTCTATATATAAACCCTAGTAACCCTCTCCAATTCAGAAAAACACTCTCTTCCTTCTTCTGAGCCGTCATAGCCATCTTTCTCTCAAGAGCTCCCTAAGTCATTGATACTCCAAACCACGAAACACCCATCAAACCTCACCCAATCCAGAAAATAAATTCATATTCTTAATCCTCTCATCAAGCCGGAGCTTTCTACCGATTCCGTTTCTCCGTTAAGAGTCTCCGGCGTCACCGGACCGTTCGTGGGGCTAGAGAGAGAGGTTTCCAACGAGAGCAACGTCAGGAAAAATGGGTTTCTCTTTTTGCATTCTAGCGTTTTGACTTCAAGAGGTAGGGGTTAGGCATTCTATTTTCATGCATATTGATGATGATTTTATGAGATTAATGTGATGGTCGTTTTTTCCAGTAGGGAATTTCTTACTATTGTTTTTATGCCTTATTCTTATATTTAAGCTATCAATGAAAAATTTTCAAGTGATATTGATCTATCAGTTTAATTTATGTTCTTATTTTCTTTCTTTACGTGTTGTTTGTGAAAAATTGTGGAACGATCATTACGATGACTTCTCGTATAAATGTGCCCCTCCTTATTATTATTGTTGTTCATCGAAATTCCTGGCTGGCAGTATCTATAAGGCCAAAGTTGAAATTATGATGCATATGATATATATATATATATATATATATATATATATATATATATATATATATATAAACAAAAAGAAGAAAGAAAGAAAACAGTTTACGAGTATATGTATTTTACTATTACGTATTATTATTTCATAAACTTATACCTATTAGCATGTATATTAGTTAATAATAGGTAGATAACAGGTAGAAATAATAATAATAATATGATAATGATAGTAATATTAATAGGGAAGATAATAATAAAATATTAACCCTAATAATAATTATTATTATGAGCGGGTAAGTACTGTTAATAATAGATAAGTATTATTAGTAATAGTTAATAAGTATTATTAACAATGAGTATGTATTATTGGCATGTGTAATGGTTGGTACTAAGTAAATAACAAGAGACTATATTAATAATAAAAATTAAAATAGTAATTATAAATAATGATAATTAATAAGTTTAGAGTAATAATAATAATAATAATAAAAGAATAATATAGTAAGAACAACAACATGTATAATATATGATCTGTATGATGATTAATGATGAGTTATATGTAATGAATGACTATATGGGTATATGTTATAATAAGAGATTAATGTGCAAAGTGAAAAGAAAGTTAAGACACATAGAGTAGCCTATCCGTTCGTGATGAACGTTACAGGGGGCTGACAACCTCGGTTGTAACGACTCATTAGCGGAAGGTGAATTTCCCCCCTCTACCCATATGTATTGGATGAGCTCATACCTAGGGTCGGCGATGCGGAGGTTATAGGAGGGTGGGCAGGCCAAAACAATGTAAATGATCTACAGGCACCAAAAGGGCGTGCTCTAAGCAAGATAGATCCACATGCATACTAAGTATGCTTAAAAGACTCAAGATAAATAAGCAAGAGATATAATTACAAATAAAGAATGTTACTTTATGTTATATATATTTTAATATTTGATAGTTGAGCACATAGTACACTACACCTGAGTTATTATTTATGTTATGTATGTCTTTAATTTAAAAGGAACAAGATGCACTTAGGTAGTCGTTCCGGGACAAGATTGTTTTGAAACTAATAACTGAAATAAACTCATTCATGCTCACTTATTTAATTAATAAACCCGGAGCGGCTCCCCTACTGAGTTACTTTCAAGTACTCACCCCACGTTATTTCAAACATTTTAGACGATGAGCACCAGCAGGATGATGGAACGAGCTTGGAGCCCGCGCAGCCTTAGTTTAGCTTCCGCTTTATTCATTAGACATTATTATTTGAGTTGTTTCTTTTATGGATTATGTTATGAATTTATTATTATTCTCTAGTTTATGTTTCTGAGACCGAACCTTTGTTAACCGGAAATTACTATTTTATTTATGGATTGTATTTGTGGAGTCTTGTGAGTCTCTGTTTTAGGCTCATGAGATAACACTATTATTATTGCTTTGATGTATGTTTTGGGAGATTACATGGTTTATTTATTTATATTGAAGTATTATTCAGACTATATTATGTCACGAGTATTATCGCTTATTTATTACGCAAGGCCCTTATTTTTATATTCCGCATAAATGTTTTCGAAAGCTCTCCCACGTATTTTCCGCGTACATTTATTTTAAATATAAAGATAATATATGATAACAGGAAGTAACCCTTATGAAATAGCCTAAAATGACTTAAGCATTAAGGGCTATCTAGTAGGGTGTTACATTTTGGTATCAGAGCAGGTCTATCCTACAGGGCATGGGGTAATGGACCTGTTATGCTATTGTTGCATGCACGATAGTCATATCATGCGTATGCCTCTTATGTGTTTTAGTTAGTTTTGAGGTGCATGATCGATCTGTTTAACTGTCATGGTAACTGTGCATACACAACTGTAATATGGAGCCTGATAAACTCAATGTTTCTTGTTTTGTGTGCACAGGAACATGGCACCACAGAACAGACGTACTAGGGACGATGCCGACGGTCATGAGGAGAATGGGCAGAGCAACGGGGTTTCGGCAGAGGCATTCATGGAGATGGCGAGGGCCATGAATAGGATGGTTGATCACATGACTCAGCAGCACACCACTCCACCTGCAGCGCCACCTGCGGGTAACGGCAGCTCTTACTTTGCTGACTTCAAGAGGGCCAATCCCTCTCCTTTTCTCGGCACTACGGATCCTTCTGAAGCCGAGGATTGGTTGAGAGGTATTGAGGATATCTTCACAGTGGTCCAGTGCACAGAGGTTCAGAAGACGCAGCTGGTCACCTTCATGCTACAGATGGAGGCGCGTTCTTGGTGGAACGACGCTCGTCGCGCTCCTGATGCAGCGGGTGTACCTATCACATGGGACATGTTTAGAGACATGTTCTATGATAAGTACTTTCCTGAGACTGTTCGTCAGGATAAGGAGATGGAGTTTCTGGATCTCCATCAGGGCACCATGACTATCCCGGAGTACATCGCCAAGTTCGAGGAGCTCATCAGGTTCTCGGAGATCTACCAGGAGAACCCGAAGGAGAGCTGGAAGTGCATGAAGTTCTGTGCTGGGCTTAATCAGGACATCAAGAGGATGGTTAAGCATATGAAGATCAGAGACTACAGAGACACTACTAGAAACTATCGGATTATCGACGGACATTATCGACGGACGTTTTTGACGACGTTATCGGCGGATTTATCGACGGATATAGCATTGGCGGGATTTTTTAAGCAACGAAAATATTTATCGAGGGATATTTTAGAAAATATCCGTCGATATTTTGTTCTCGCTCAAAACAAAAAAATTTTTTTGGTCAGTTTGATGTTATCGACTGATGGAGATTAAAATATCCGCCGATAAAACCCTAAACCCTAAACCCTAACCCTAGGTAGCACTTATCGGCGGATGATATCCGCCGATAATAACCTAAACCCTAAACCCTAAACTGGGAATGAAATTATCGACGGATAAGAATGATTTCATCCCTCGATAATTGAAACGCACTGTTTCATTAAATCGGGTGCCTTTTATCGAGGGATAATATCGACGGATGGTTTAAACCATCCGTCGATAATCCGCGAATATGAGGAGACAGCGTCTCCTTCTTCCTCACTTCGCGAACTCCTCTCTCTCTCTCTTCTCCGCTCTCTCTCTCTCTCCACCGCGAAAAACGGCCATTTCCGCCACCGTCCGCCGCCCGTTCGACCTCCGAGAAGTGCCAACAGGTTAGTCTCTCTATCCTCTACATTTTAATCGGTTTAGAATTTTTGTTTGAGGTCTCTAATGAGAACTCATTGTTTGTAGCATTTTCCCACCTTCTCCGCTGCCACCGCCGTCGCCGGCCCTCCGCTGCCACCGCCGCCACCGGCCCTCCGCTTCCACCGCCGCCAGGAAGCATATCTTGGTCTTCCATTAGGTATTTTTCTTAAATTTTAATTTTTCATTGTTTTTGGTATTTTTATATATTGTATTTATTATTTTTTTTATTTTTTCTATTTAAAAAAATTAATATGTTATACTTTCTGTTTTTTTTTTAAAATAAATATATTAATTTTTTTAAAAGGAAAATTATTTTAAACAAAAATAGAAAACGTTATTCCAAAAAAGATAGATTTAACAAACTTATATGTTATTTAAAGTAAGTAATTTTTCAATAACGTAACAAATATATTATTTAAATGATATATATGAGAACAGTTGTTGATATATTCGGGCGATTGGAGCTTACGGTTTTTAGGAGCTTACGTTTATATTAGGTATGTTATTTATTAATTTTAATGATATGATTCTATTGTTATTGTTGCAAAACCTTAGGGTAGATGACTTAGTCTGAGACCGGTCCTTAAACTCTGGCAATACTGGTTGATTGATTTGTCAAATTAAATGAGAAAGTTTGTTTAAAATTTAGGGGAGACTCTGTCAAAATTTTGTGAAGTAAAAATTTTGAGAAATTAAATAACTGTTGTTAAGTTATCTAAAACTAAGGGAAACTCTGTCGAAATTATGTTTGAGTAAAAATTTAACAAATTTGTAAAAATCATTAGTGTCGTATTAATGGTGAATTTAGATTAACTAAAAAACTGTTATTAATTAGTCCTAGTTAAACTTCTCATTTTAGGATTCTCCAATATTCAAGGGCAATGTCATCAACAAATAGATCATGGATGTATGATAGGTTACACCCGAATAGGGGGAATTAAGCCAGAATTCTATGCTGGAGTTGAAGAGTTTGTGGGGTTTGCTTCTATGTCGGAACAATTTAGGTCTGAGGGAAAAGTCAAGTGTCCATGTGCCAAGTGTGTTTGTAGGTTTTTCTATGATGTTGACACGATTAAGGTTCACCTGTACAAAAAGGGATTTATGGATAATTATTATGTATGGACAGTACATGGGGAAGTCGAGTCAGTACAGCAAGATCAGTTTGTCGGAGGTAGTCCAAGTGGGTTTGATGGTGAACAATATGGGGATCGTAATTTAAATTGGGGCGGTGATAATCGTGGGTGTTATGAGGAAATGATCCATGATGCCTTTGGGGGGCAACATGATCAAGATTATAATGAATCCAGAGAGGAGGAACCAAATCCTGAAGCGCAAAGGTTTATTTCTTTGTTAGAATCTGCAAAGACACCCATTTGGGAGGGTTCAGCCCTTTCTGAGTTGTCAGTGGCAGTTAGGATGTTGTCTATCAAGTCAGAGGCAAACGAGAATCAAAGTGCTTTTGATCGATGAGCTACTTTCATTAGTGATATCCACGACCGGAGGCAATTCCTAGGGACTATTATTGGGCAAAGAAGTTAGTTTCAAAACTTGGGTTGAAATCAGAGAAAATTGATTGTTGCATGAACGATTGCATGTTGTACTATAAGGAGGATATTGAATTAGTTGAATGTAAATTCTGCCAGGCCCCCAGGTTCAAACCTAGAAGAGCGGGTAATGGAAGGTATAAGCATATTCCCAACAAAAGGATGCACTATCTTCCCCTAATCCCTAGGTTAAAACGCTTGTATGCCTCTATGAGCTCTGCACCTCACATGAGGTGGCATTATGAGAATAGGAGAAGTGATGGGATAATGACGCATCCCTCTCATGGTGAAACTTGGAGGCATTTTGATAGGTGTCACCCTCAATTTGCAAATGATCCGCGGAATGTTAGATTAGAGCTTTGCTCAGATAGGTTCACGCCAAATAACTTATTTAACAAGCCTTATTCTTGTTGGCTTGTTGTTGTTACCCCTTACAACCTCCCTCCTGAGATGTGCATGAAAGATCCGTATATGTTTTTAACATGTGTAATTCCTGGCCCTGATAATCCAAAAGCTAAAATTGATGTTTTCCTCCAACCACTCATAGATGAATTGAAGCAGTTGTGGCACAATGGGGTCTTGACCTATGATGTGGCCACCAAAGAAAATTTCATGCTAAGAGCCGCTCTGATGTGGACGATTAATGACTTTCCTGCTTATGGTATGTTGTCTGGGTGGATGACACAGGGGAAGCTAGCTTGCCCTATTTGCATGGAGGATACAAAATCCTTCACACTTAAGAATGGCGGCAAGAACTCATGGTTTGATTGTCATAGGAGATTCTTGCCAAATGATCATGCATTTAGGAATAACAGGTATAGGTTTAAGCGAAACTGTGTTGAACATGAAGAACCACCTGTTAGGCTTACTGGAAGACAGATCTGGGACAGAGTTAAAAATCTGCCTAAGATAACCGAATTGGGTAAAGTAGTCAAGTTTCCAGGTTATGCTGTGGACCATAACTGGACTAAGCAGAGCATATTCTGGGAGTTACCCTATTGGAAAGATAATCTTGTTCGTCACTGTCTAGACGTTATGCATGTTGAGAAGAATGTTTGTGATAACATCATGAATACTGTTATGGACAGTGACAAGACTAAGGATAATCTCAAGACAAGAGTAGACTTACCAGAGTACTGTCGACGACAAGAGCTACATTTACAAGAGACACGTGATGGTCGCGTTGTTAAGCCGAAGGCAAGCTATGTTTTAAATCCTGCGTAGAGGCAATCCGTGTGTAAATGGGTGCAAGAGTTGAGAATGCCAGATGGATATGCTTCCAACCTCTGTAGGTGTGTGGATGTTGCGCATGGAAAGTTCCATGGGATGAAAAGTCATGATTGTCATGTGTTTATGGAGTGTTTGCTTCCAGTTGCCTTTCGAGAGTTACCTTTACATGTGTGGAAACCATTGACCGAGCTTAGTTTGTTCTTTCGTGATTTGTGTTCTACCACACTGAGGTCCCATGATTTGGAAGTAATGGAGCAAAATATTTCTGTAATTTTGTGCAAGTTGGAACGAATATTTCCCCCCTCTTTTTTTTGACTCAATGGAACATTTACCTGTGCACTTGGCTTATGAAGCGAAAGTATGTGGGCCGGTTCAATACAGATGGATGTACCCCTTTGAAAGAAATATTGGGACCTTTAAGAAAACTGTCAAGAATCGAGCTCGTGTTGAAGGGTCAATATGTGAACCTTATTTATCAAAGAAGACGTCTTTCTTCTGTTCATTTTATTTTGAGCCACATGTTCATTCGAAAAGAACAACAGTAGGCCGCAATGATGATGGAGGTGAAACTTCATATCCGCCTACTTTGTCTGTGTTTAATCAACCTGGACGTGGTGCCGGTAAACCCACAAACTATTGGCTGAATGATAGAGAAAAGCATGCAGCGCACCTACATGTTCTCATCAACTGTGATGAGGTGGACACTTATAGAACGTAAGTGACATATCTAATTCATCATTTCAATAATGTTTTTGTACATAGTAGTGAATGTTGTCATTAAAAACTTTAATTTCTACTTAATGTCAACAGATATTTTGAACAAACCATTCAAAATCATACGCTTGACCAATTCCCTCAATGGTTCAACTCGTTCGTAAGTTTATAATCTTCGTACTATTAGTCTTTGATTTATCTTAACATAAAATTCAAAATTTTCCCTTCTATTCTCTTTGTTCTCTACGTATGTAGGTGCTCAATCATGACAATAATGTCACAAATCCTCATATAAAAAGCTTAGCTTGGGGTCCCACCAATGTAACAATTTCGTGGCCAATTTTCCATGTGAATGATTATAAATTTCACACCCTAGACTGGGGTCGTGAGAAGACCACGTACAATAGTGGAGTATGCGTTCGAGGGGATGCTAGAACAGGGGAGAATAATTGGTACGGGGTACTCAGACAAGTCTTAGAGTTGGAATATGTTGGTGAGGACCCAATGCCAAAGAAGGTTGTCTTGTTTAGCTGTGAGTGGTATGATCCTAGACATCCTGATGGAACACGCAAGCACGCTGATTACGACATAATTGAGGTTAACCATACACGACGATTTGGTGCATATGATCCTTTCATCATTGCACAGAATGCTCGGCAAGTGTATTACACAAGGTATCCAGGGAAGTGCAAGAATAAGTGGTTGGTTGTTTTCACAACCAAACCTAGGGGTAGAGTTGAAAGTGATGATGTGGATGAAATAGCTTACCAAGTCGAAGTTACACGTGCTCCAAGAGTGGTTGTAGATACAGGAGCCCCTGCTACTTTACATGATGATACTGGTGAAGATGACATTATTAACATGTCTCGCCAAAACATAACAAGTCAGGGTGATGACTCCACTGAATGTAGTGACGAAGAAGAAGATGAACTTGACAGTGACGATATAGAAGACGAGAGTGAAGACAGTCCACAACTTTCTGAATAAATGGTTTTTAACAATTCAATTTGTTTTCAAATAACACTACCTCATTTTAAGATACTTAGTCAAACACTTTAATTAATGAAAAGTAACTTGTATTGTTCTGAATAGATATGGCAGATGATAGGGGTAGGGGCAGAGGCCGAGGAGATCGAGGGCAGAGGAAGATGGCCGCCTAGCCACGTGGTTATCGATCGAGGGGTGTTGAGTTGTATGACATCCCTGGTCGTGACCCGAGGCCAAAGACGGAGGAGGACCCAGACTATGAGCCAGTACCATCATCATCACCATCACCATCACCATCTGCTGCTGGGGGACCTTCATCACCCATTACTGCCTCCCCACATGACATTGGGGGCAGTAATGAGGTGCCAGTCGAGATTGCATCAGCAGCTTCAGATACACGTCCTCTCCCCTCCATCAGACCGGATCCATCCGGTCTAAGGTATATGATTTAAGTTGTTATAAATGTCAATCTTTTATAAATAAAATATGTAAAAGTGATTATTATATAAAATGGAAACTAATTCTTTATAACAATGTAGTTTTGTGCCTGCCACCCTCGGCACTCATCAGATCACGGCCACGATACAGAAGATGTATCATAGGCCGATCGAGTATTTCTCGAAGTTGACCGAGGAGGAGAGGCGACGATGGTATCAGGAGTGGAAGGTAATATGAACTCTTCAATTTTAGTAATTAGTAATTAATTATGTTGTGGTAACTAACAAATTAAATTTGTCTATATATTGTAGTCTCACTTCACCATTAGTCCTGCCGATGATCCAGTACTGTACCGTGCCTTCTCCCATCGGGCAGCTAAGAGGCTCGGTGACATGTACTTATGGATCCGTAATGGCAAGGACAAGGATCACAAGTGGATGTCAGATGCCCACCACCGTGTGCTACTGGAGTATTGGTCTTCTCCGAGGTTTAAGGTCAAGTCGGAGAAGGCCAAGGCTAGCAGGGCCTCATTGAGGGGTGGCTCCCTTCATTGTGGTGGATCCGCTACTGTGGACTCCACTAAGAGACGGCCGATACGTAATATTTTTGTTACGTATGAATAATTGTGAACATGAATCGATAAATTTTAAATATTTTTTTATTATTGGATGAGAATAATTATGAATAATCAATAATTATTAGTGATTTGATAATCAATAATTTAGTGATTGCTAATCCTTAAATTATGAATATTTTTATTAGTTGATTATTGAAAGAGATTAATCGTGAATATTGTGAATAGGAATTCTAGATTGAAAAAAAAAATATTAGTCACGTAATTGAATATGAATTTGGTGATTTTTAGTGGTTGATAATAGGGTGTGGCAATAGTCATTTCCTATGTTTCATATATGATAATTCAAAATAAATGATCTATTTACAAAAATAATTAAAAAAACATATTTGTACTATTTGATCAGTAGTTCTTAGACACTCCACCAATATTATTTTTCAATTTTATGTGCATTCACTGATATAAGAATAATCTCATTAATGTATTTTTTTAATATTTGCAAAATAAATAAATTTTTATATATAATATATTTAATATTACCTTATTTAATTTTTATATAAATATTTCTATTTCATTAATTATTTAATATTCTAAACGTAAAATTTGGTATTGCGTCACACGGGTAAACGACTAATATTTATTCATAATATAGAGGATTAAAAATTTTTATGTATGGGACATCACTTTCGGCTATTTAAAAGGAAAAAAGAAAAAAAAATATTTTCATGTTAATAAAATGAGAAAGGAGTTTGCAGATAAGGTAAATACTTAAAGTACAATAAAAATCAATCTTGCTCACAACATATATAATATAATACACACAACGTATATTACATGTTGTGCACATCATATATTATCTGTTATGCACTATATATATCACATGTTGCAATATTATCTTTCTTTGCAATATATGATATATGATGTACACATCATGTAATATATAGTGCGCACTACATATGATATATGTTGTGCATATTATAATATTATATATGTTGTGCACAACATATTGACTATTTTGATTGATTTTTTTAATATATATACATATATATATATATATATATATATATATATATATATATATATATATATATATATATATATATATATATATAACAATGCTCTTCAAATAAACAAATAATGAAGTAGTGGGTAGACTCCAAGCAAAATCAAGTAAAATAAAAAATAAATAATAAATAATAACTATTTTTTACTATTTTAATTTCATTGACTATCTATTTAATTTTAATTTATATTTTTATTAAATTAAATTAAAATAAAAATGTTGCTTGAAGAGCACGGTGTCTGATAAGACGCTAGTATTAATAAATCACTAAATGATTTTAATTACTAAATATTATTATTTCAGGTGAAGCTAGCAGAGGATATGGTGGCTCGAGGTTCTTTCACCACCATGAACAATAACCAACTTTAGAATCATCACCAGGGCCAATTGAATGCAATAAACAATATACCTCACATGACACATGTCTCGCAAAGCATCACTATCCATGGCAATAGCAATGATTCCTCATATGGGAGTTGTATTACTACTGTTGGTGGTGGAGGATGACAGAACTCAGCTCTTAGAATTGGAGAATTGGATCATATAACTAATTGCAACGACTTCAACAGTGCAATCATAAGTGATGTTGTGAGCTCTGTCACTAAAATATGGCCCTTAGATTAGATTCGTAGGA
This sequence comes from Aeschynomene evenia, assembly GCA_013621005.1. Classification (NCBI taxonomy): domain Eukaryota; kingdom Viridiplantae; phylum Streptophyta; class Magnoliopsida; order Fabales; family Fabaceae; genus Aeschynomene; species Aeschynomene evenia. Next base: position 15,895,130 of record CM024269.1, on the reverse strand, counting down.
AGGTTATGTTGTAAAAAAATAGTATGTCTTTAGTATGTTTGAGACTACATAAGTATAAGAAACCATCTATTAATACCTAGCTACTATGATGTTTGTCGTTATTCGATAGCAACTTTATCCATTTCTTTATATTTTGTTAGGGTTCTACCTCTCTGTTGATGGGATAACAGGAAATGAGACAACCTTCATAGTTTGGGACCATAACCATTTTATATATCACTATAACTAATTTTTAATTCACCCCATTATAGAATTAGTGTCTGGATAGCAGGATAACAACTTTATTTATTTCTTTATATTTTGAGTGTTTGTCAAATGAGTATTTTTATTTTAGCCTTAACACACTTCTCTTCTTTTCAAAAAATAACTTAACTACTTTTTTTCCTTTTGTCAGTTACAATAACTGACCGTAAACCAAATAAATTATGCTCGAAGAGAAGTTAAAACTAAATGCACAGACACATCATTAGATAACTCTAACCTTAATCATTTAGTTTTAAAACAAGATAAGATATATTCATGATGTACTCCCTTAGATTTTGTTTTCCTTAACACTTTATTGAAAACAAATTCGATAAAAATCCACTTGTTTTACCTTATCTCTTTTGATAAAACCCTTAAAAAATAAATAAATAATTATCTTGGCACCTAATACCTTCTCCAGACAAATTGCCCATGAATATTTATATAATTTCATGATTCAAGATCATAAGATTTGTGCAATCAAAATAATCTCACTTCTTAAAGTCATCTATTTTTTTTAATTCCTTATGAGAACCTTTGTGCATAAGAGAAATGAGTTTATTCCAACCTTAGTGCACAATCCAAGACTAAGTAACCATAATAGGAACAATAATTAATCATGCTTCCTATTCCTTAGTACAAATGCAATTCAACACATGAATAGACTAATAATGACAGATAAAACACAAACATATAAAAATAAAATATAATTAGAACAAAACAATACACTCAAACAAATTTTATAAATTCAAAAAACGGTGGACCCATCACAAGATACCTAACACAACATTAATATTTAGTCTTTTGACAGAAATATTAACTTGTAAGTGATACTCTCAATGTAGTAATGAAGCATTGATAGTAACTCATGTCAAATACCAAGTTGATCTTTGGACAAACATGTTGCTCACATGGAGCCTAATAACCACCACATACTCATTGCCACAACTATAGGTATAATTCAACAAGGTATAGACCTTTCTTTGGGCCGATCAATACCCGCATGAATTTTGAATAGTAGTTAAATATTGATAATAAATCCTGTCAAACAATAAGTCTATCTTTGGATCGACTTATCATTCACATATTTATCACTACAGGTGTGTTCATGTAATTCACCCAAATATTGACCTTCCTTTAGACTGACCAATATTCGCAAAAACTATTTACTCCTAATTGTCCTTATGTTCCAGAATAAATCAACCTATGCAATAGAGGCTACTTTGGTAGCATATCGCTTCAATAAATTTATCATAGAACTCATACGATTGTTGCCAAAATCCTTATGTAACAATTTTATGAATTTATATTCATATCACAAGTGAGTAGGAAGTTCGTCACCAAATGTACTGACCTTCCTTTGGGATGATCAATACTTAACGAATTACATGCCAACAATTATCCTTATATTTCATAATAAATTGACTTACAACAGAGACTACTTTGGCAACATATTGTTTAGCCAATTTACTGAAAAATCCAAAATTATTTACAAACCCTAATGCAACAATAATCATAGTTACTCTATCATGTGTTCCCAATAGTCCTTATAAGTTTTGTATCAAAATAAAGTACCTCAAATAATTTTGTTTCAAAAAATTGCAAATAAAATATTTTAGAAACAAGGAATCACACATGTTAGAGTTAAATCTTTGTTGGCATCTTCAAAGAGAGACATGAGAACTAACATGCCAAAATAAATGAGAGATTAACACAATGCCAAACCAAATAGGAGAGCACATACACATCATAAAACTCATCAAATCCCGATCAAAACATAACAATGACAACAACTTAATTCCAAATTCATGCACAATATGAATTATGAAATTCCAAAAAATAATCTCAAATCCATATAAATAGATAAAATCAATCAATTCACCCAAAGTCATAACAGAAATTGATTTACATTAGCCACATATATGTCCATATAAGGAAATCGTGAGATCAAATTAAAGAATTGTTGATTCACCGAAATCAGAACTTAATCATAAAGACATCAATTACAATGAATTTCAAAACAAAAAATAAAAAAAAATCCCAAAACACGAGCCACGTTAAGGATCTAAAAGACATGTAATATAACATCAATAATCAAATTACTTCATGAATACAATATTAATATCATCAAGAATTCCAAGTAGCCATCAATTCAGTGAGTCACAAACACAATACAACATGATCGAGAAATTAAAGAGACAAAAATTTAAATCATCAATACATTATTTTCTCAATAATTCAACTATGAGTGACTCTGATACCACTTGTTGGGAAAACATTAAATTTGTAATAACCCAAGACCACTCATATTGAATCATAGAGAAGAAGATATAATAACAGAATGCAGAAACATACCTGACTCCATGAGATTCTTTGGATCTCTTTGGCTCTTGATTTTGGTTGATCTGATTCTTGATCTTCCAAACTAGTAAGTGCTCTGTAGAGAGTTAGGGTTCTATTTCTCTGCTGATGAGATAACAGGAAAGGAGGCAACCCTCATAGTTTGAGGACCATAACCATTTTATATAACATTATAACCCTAGTTTCTAATTCAGTCCATCATAGAATAAGTGACTGGGTAACCCGCGATATCTACACATAATAAGCCCATACTCAATGTAAGATGTTTAAGCCCAAATAACTTTTAACTTTACCTGATCACTTTAATATTGAGCCCAACTTTATAATACCATACATTTATATTTACACAAGTCCATATAGATCCTAACACGCCAAACATCACTATTCATGGCAATAGCAATGATTCCTCATATGGGAGTTGTATTACTACTGTTGGTGGTGGAGGACAGAACTCAACTCTTGGAATTGGAGGATTGGATCATTTAACTAATTGCAGTGACTTCAACAGTGCAATCATAAGTGATGATGTGAGCTCTGCCACTAAAATATGGCCCTTAGATTAGATTCGTAGGAAGGTTATGTTGTGAAAAAATAGTATGTCTTTAGTATGTTTGAGACTACATATGTATAATAAGAAACCATCTATTAATACCTAGCTACTATGATGTTTGTCAAATGAGTTTTGTTATTCCTACCAAAATTTTTTGATCTCTGTGTCAACAAAATTGCATCCATTATTAGATTGGGTGTGAGATCACATTCAAGTAGAATTCTCATTCCACCCAACGATTAATACAATTTCGTCGACACAGACTAAGAAATTTTTCGTCAATCTACAAATTATTTCTCATCATTTTCAGCATGAAAAATTAAACATACAAAATTGTATCTAGTCGTTGTCTTCTCTCCTTTGTCCTCAGGCTTCGCGACTACTGCTTCACAGAGGCGATGGTGGCTGGCTTCAGTTGAAGGTGGTTGCGGTTCCCAAAGGCGACGCTTATGGAGGTCGAAGGGAGGGGAGTATCAGTGGTGGCTATGGTTGTCGGCGCTGCTGATGGCTTTCGATAAGATGATGAGGTGATGGAAATGAGTTGGTTTTGTGAAAAGAGAAGCAAAGAGAAGAATAGAGCAAAGAAAGAGCTTCTACCATATACGATGCAAAAATAAATTGAGAAAGAGAAGAAAAGGAATTGGGTATTAGGGTGGTGACCAATTATACATGTATAACTAACAATAGTCAACAAGAGAGTCGGCTATTAATACATATTTAAGCCTCAAACCTTCTTAAATATTATTGCAATCAAAATTTAAATCAAATGAATAAAAAATTATACGAAATAAAACAGTTCAAATTTGCAAAATATATAAATCATTTAAAGAAACTTGTTATTTGATATTTATTAAAATCAAATCATGTTTCATTTAAAAAAATAGGGTGAATCCCCAATTAGTCCCTGACAATTTTTACGGTGGATAAATAAAGTGGCTACTGACATTGAGAAATTATAAGTAAATTTCTGACAATTTCAATTTTTGGACAGCGTTAGTCCCTAAACGGGCTAATTACATATTTATGACACATTTTCATGATATATTTTCAAGGACCATAATAACTTATTTATTAATTGTAAATTACTAATTAAAATAAATTATACATTCTACCTGAATTTTCGTATTTATCACTACAAAACATATGTACCAAAATCTAATGAGTTATTTATTGTAGATCACTTTGTCATATTACTTTATCCATCCAAAATTAATTGATGTTCTAGAGGATTACACATTTATTAAGAAAGTAATTAAAATACACAAATTTATATTGAAATAAGTATGTAATGACAAAATTATCCTTATAGTATTTTGTGCAACAATTATTATAAGAGATAAGAGATAATATATATATATATATATATATATATATATGGGTAAAATTGAAAAAAGATAATAAAAATTTTCTTGAAAATTATAAAGTGACAAATAATATTGGACAAATTTTTTTTTCTAGAATGACAAATAAAATTGTACATAATATAATTAAAGCTGAACAAAATTATCGCGTAAACTGAAGCAGTTCAGCCAATCAAGTTTAGATAGAAATTTTGGATCAATCTGAGCATTTCCCCCTTGAACAGAAAATGAAATTAATCACAATTCACAAATTTCAAGTAAAAATTCTCTTTATGATATATTTTGGATCATACTGATAGATTGCATTTGTTTTTATTGATTCCGATGGTAGAGTCAGTGGAGTCACTAGGGTCATTGTCACTAGAGTCATTGACTCAACGTCACAATAACTTCATTTTCTGTTTGGTAAATACGTAGATCCAAAGTCATTAGTGTCTTGTATCATATTTATTTTGATAAGACAAATGATGGTTAGGGTTGTAAAGGATAAGATTGGAATTTTGCAAAATGAATAAGGACATAATTGGAATAAATATTCATTAAATCATCACCTGACTCTGTGTCCACCAACCATGGGTTCCATGACTCCACTTTTGGAGTTGACAAAAATTGAGAAAATTTATTCACTGGTGACTCTGTGTCTTTCTGATTGTGACTCCAAAATTAAACTGTCTACGAAGTCACTTTTTCTCTGATTCTATCACTCTGACTCTAGAGTAGAGAAAACAAACGCCACCATAAGGACTAAATTTGTTCTTGCATTAATCCTCATGATACATTGATCCACCAAAGCACTAAATTACCTGCTCTCCAGGTCAGTGATGTAGTTCACGAATTGCTGGATCCTATTAAATCTTAAATAACCTGAGAACAAAATGCAGTAAATAATCATGTCCCTTAGAAGATATTATTTCTTACTAATAGTATGTTCTTGTCTAATAGATATCCTAAAAGCTTTTATTTTCTCGGATAAATAAATTTACCTGTTAAACATCCTACCAAAAATTAACATCACCTACATTTATTACTCTTGAGAACTGCTTCCCACAAATAATCATAAACCATAATTAATGTTCCTGGTCCGAATCGAACTCTAATTGCCATTTGGTCTCCACATTTACAACTCATTGTCTGTCATTAATTAATTACCTTTCAAAATCTCATTTAATGCATTGTAAATACTGTGAAGTGATTTCTCGAATCGCATCCCAAGGATTGTTTTTCTGACTCAAATCAAATTTAAAATATTTATAATATTTAACACCCAAATGAGAATTAATATGTGAATTCTACAAATAACTAAACTACATTGGAATAAATATATGCATTCTACAAATATTTAAATCATTTGTTGCTCATGTATTAAACAATATTAAACAAATAAAACAAAAAATAAATGAAATTCTTTAACACTTTTCAATGCAATTGTGCTTCAGGGAAAACACCACAATCATATTCAAATTTCATCAACAATAAATCATCTTAGTTAAACTTTTGTGTTGCTTTTCTTCTAAATCTCTACTGTTCATCTTCCTTCCATCGGAAGAACAACGTTTCCCATAGCATCCCAAAATGTCTCAAAGGTTTATGTTTTCTACCATCTACATTTCATTCATTGCATTGTCATCTCATATTCTTCATCAGCATTACTGATTTGCATTCATATCAAAGTTCTTCATGCATTTCCATGAATATGTTTGAATAAATAAAGCAAACTTTTATCTAAAATATAGTAGGTAGTTATCACATACTTAGATCATCTACTCCTCTTTCCCAAAACCGTCCTACCACATATGGCCGATCAATAATCCCACCATAAGAAAAAGTGAAGTAACCCAAGTCTCCAACAATCTAAAAGGATGAGACATCAATCTGGGCTAACAATGATTGAAAATGATCATTTACTTCAACAAACAGCAGTCTCAGTGTTATCAGCATGTCGCCTTACCCAGGATATTCCTTCATCATCTTTAAGGGCTCCCTTGCAGCAACTAACTTCATCAGATATAAATATACTTGGTCAGCGTTATGTTTTCCTTTACTCTCTTTGTATTTACTTTACATACCATATCTTTCTATGTAGTAATATATCTATCTTAATATTGTGCACGTAGGTACAAGAAATGATCATCCCAACTATAAAGTGATTGAAAGCAAAAACCTACTACAAGCATTTAACTCCAATGGTGAAGGTAAATCACCCTACCAACTTACCAACTATAGCTATATACATTAATAGAAAAGTACTTTTAACTGACCTTTCATAATCAAACACAACACATAGTTATTACATGTATGCTTTCAAACATAATATTTACACTTGTTATCATTTACTTTCCCTACAATTTATTTTGTCACAGATATTGCAAATTTATATAAAATTGAATTAGAGAGCACCATAGTTAATCATGTGCAAGACAAGGAAAAAACAAGGACAACAATTGAGAAAATTTTAATTACTCTGCTAAGTAGTAAATATCTAAACTCCATTGTAGAATATATCCACCACAAACTACCATCTTTAACACCTGCTGTTGATGGTAAATGATTTTAGTTTACTTTAAATACAAAATATCTTTAAAACCTCACTTTTTTCTTTGGTAACAACTACTACTATGCTATTTAAACAAGCATTTTGCACATAGCTGATGATGACTTGATCACAGTCCCAGTTAATTATGGTCATTTTAATTATCAGCACAATGATGGTGACAACAACATCCACCCTAGACTAACAACTACATCTCTTCTATTCAATGGTAAGAATTCATTGACCTCTGAAAATCTCTGTACTATTAGGAAATTATAAGCTTAAAATCACAGCTTCTTCCTACTATATCCTCAGATTTGCACGATGTTCCCATTGGTGTTACTGATCCACAACTAGCCAGAACAGATACTCAAGATTCTAGTTGTCCATCATTTTCACTGTGTAAGTTAACCCAACATCTCTTGATGCCAACAAATGTGGTATGAAGAAAGACAAAAAACTACCCGAACTGAGCAAATGCCAAGTTTTACTCTTTGCTGCTCCAATGGGAAAATTCACTTACCATTGCCTCATAGTCCACCTGATTTTTTCTCTCTATTTTACAAAATCCTAGATCCACACTGGCAAAACACTTCAGAGAGCATTCTAGAATTTATAATATGATGTTCTCCTTCACATCAATGGGTGCCAAGATTAACACTTTTGTCACTAAAGGTCCAGGAAGGTACTGCTTTTCAATATGTGGAGGTAACTATCATCATATTGGCAGCCTGTTACCAATGGAGGGGAATAAACCACAGTTTGCTCAATTGTATATATTCGACACTAACAATGAAGTTGACAATCGGATGAAGTCAATGAGGTAACTTATCTAACTTATAGGTAGCGTTTGGTAGCTGTCCCAAGTCAGTGAAGACAGAGACACAGAGACATAAATGGACAGAGACACAAAGAGACTGTGTCTCTATATGGTGTTTGGTAACAGTGGACAGGACACAAAAATTATTTTTGTTTTGTGTTTGATAATAGTGGAAATGATATAAAAACATGTAAAAATGACATTAGATATACATAATGTGAATTATGTTAAGTGATGGAGGGTATATTGGTCATAAAATTTCATTAAAAGAACTAGTCCATTCCAGTCCATCTCAGTCCTTCACTTCTAGAGTGGACACAAATTTTGTGTCTTTTCTGTCCATGGACAGAAATTTTTGTCCATCTGTGTCTCTGTCTCATAAACCAAACAGGATTAGTCTCTCTCAGTCTTTGTCTTCTGTGTCCTGGGACAGCTACCAAACGCTACCATATTGTAAATGTACTTTGACTGTTAATATATTACCTCATTCATTAATCATAATTATTTTATCTGTTAATTATAAACCATATCGCAATCACAAAAATTGCGTTGGGATGTCATATAATCCTTAAAGGGAATGCTTGACATCCACAATGTGTTTAGTCAAAGTTTTTGCATGGCACGTGATCGATTCCCTAATCCTGCCACTAATAATATCAAACTTAGACTAATTCGGAGGCGATCCTCCGATGGGAGAAATTACAACTTACTAACAACCTTAGAGGTTGCAGCTTTAATTGTTGGTGATGAGTCTTCAACAACCTTTGGTAAAGATACTATTGTGGAGACGTGCTCAGGCTTGTTGCAGCGCAATGATAAACTTCACCCTGCATATCTCCCAATACAGTATCCTTTACTCTATCCTTACGGAGAAGATGGTTATAGGGATGATATCCCTCATGTAGAAAATAGCTCAACATCCAAATCAAAGAGGAAGATGTGTACAGTCCGAGAATATTTAACGTATCATCTCCAACACCGATTGAATCATACTTCTGTCATATTAAATTGTGGGCGATTACTTCAGCAATTCATTGTTGATGCTTACACAATGATAGAGAATCAAAGGCTTCGATTTGTCAAAACACATCAAAAACAACTCAGAAGTGAGTTGTACCAAGGATTAACAGATGCTATCTCACAAGGTGAAACCTCCACCACAACAATTGGAAGGCGTGTTATACTTCCTGCATCATTCACTGGCGGAGCAAGGTATATGGTACAAAATTATCAGGACGCAATGACAATATGCAAGTGGGTTGGGTATCCAGACATATTTATTACATTCACATGCAATCCAAATTGGCCTGAATTGACAAGGCATTTAATAAATTCAGTTGGGTTGAAGGTAGAGGATAGACCTGACTTGGTTGCAAAGGTTTTCAAACTGAAAATTAACCATCTTATCAAAGAGCTTAAGAAAGGTCATATATTTGGTAATCTTAGGGCAGGTACACTCCCCAAACTAAAACTCCTCATCGTTAATTCTGCCTTTAATTTCAAAGAATACTTTACCAACAACTTCCTTACTAACAAAATGCTATCTCTAATATTTTCAGTTGTCTATACAATTGAATTCCAAAAAAGAGGCTTACCACATGCACATATCTTGTTATTCTTATCAACTGACTCCAAAATAACAGATCCATATGACATAGATAAATTTATTTATGTCGAGATCCCCGACAAGGACACTAACCCAAATTTATATCATGTTGTTGAGCTCTTCATGATACATGGTCCCTATGGCACACACAATCGAAGAGCTCCATGCATGACAAATGGTAAATGTGCCAAGTTCTTTCCGAAAAGCTTCTGCAATTTCACTTCATTCGATGAGGATGGGTTTGCGATCTATCGAAGACGAAATCAAAATAGAGTGATTATTAAGGACGACTATATTATCGATAATACTCTGATTTTTCCTTATAATCCTCAACTATTGTTGTTGTATGGGTCACACATCAATGTTGAGTTCTGTAACCAGGAAGTCTCCATTAAGTATTTGTTCAAATATATTAACAAAGGCGTCGATCGCATAACAACTGCTCTTTCTGAGACCACTGAAAATTCAATTGATGAAGTTAAGGTATTCTTGGATTGTAGGTACATTTCTGCCTGTGAAGCCAGTTGGAGAATCTTTGGATTTGAAATACAATATAAACAACCTCCAGTTGAACACCTTAGCTTCCATCTCCCTAATTAACAAACAATGGTCTTTCATGAAGATGATACTATTGAATCTGTTCTTGCTAAACCTACTTCCAAAGAAACTCAATTCCTCTCTTGGATGGAAGCTAATCGTACCTACGCTGAGGCAGCTAACCTCACTTATGCGGAGTTTCCTTCTCATTTTGTCTATAACCAAGAAGCGAGACAATGGTTTCCCATAAAGTGTGGCTTTTCTATTGGAAGAATGTACCACATCCCATCTTCTGCTGGAGAGCTATATTACCTCAGGATTTTGCTAACAAAGGTTAAAGACCCAACATCATATGAAGATATACGTACTGCCCAAGGAGTAACGTGTCCTACCTATAGAGATACATGCTATGAGTTGGGCCTGTTACAAGATGATCAAGAATTTATTTGAGCGATTCAAGAAGCTGTTGTTTGGGGTTCAGCCAGTTATTTAATGTCTCTATTTGCTACAATGCTTATGAGTAATTCCTTATCACAACCATCCAGAGTGTGGAGCCAAACATGGAAACTTATGTCAGATGATATACTATATAACAAGCGCAAGCAGTTCTGATGCAAAGGTCCTATTTGTCTAAAATCAATTTATCAAACCTTTTTCCCCCTCCTACTTCCTTTTTTCCCGATGTTATTTGATTATATATTAACTTGTTTAAATAATTTGTTCAGAACTAAAATCATGTAACTTATTTATACCTTTATTTGACATTCACTACTGTCTAATATTTTTCTATACTTATAGATTTAAGGATGACAAACCAACAACTACATAATGAGACTATTTTCCACTTGGAACTACTCCTTAGATCAAATGGACGATCCCTCTGGAGTTTTGAAGGAATGCCTCTCGCAGATGATCACACAGAAACTGACACATCAAATCAATTGATAGCAGATCAACTTAATTTCAATCAAATTGCTCTACAAGAAGAGTTGTCTAAATCTCTACAATTAATGACAAATGAGCAAAGAAATGTTTTTGACTCAATCATGGAAGCTGTCAACTCTCAGAAGTCAGGTTTTTTCTTCCTATATGGGTACGGAGGAACCGGAAAAACATTCATATGGAATGCTCTTGTTGCTGATGTTCGAAGTCGAGGGCAAATCGTGTTAACAGTTGCTTCAAGTGGAATAGCTGCTACGTTATCACCAGTTGGGAGGACATGACACTCTAGGTTTGCAGTTCCTCTAAACATAAATGATGAATCCATGTGTGGTTTTAGACCTGATTCACCATTAGCTGAACTCATAAAAAAAAAAATTAAGCTTATCATATGGGACGAAGCGCCAATGATTAAGAGACAATGCTTTGAAGCATTGGACGGTTCGCTTCAAGATTTACTAAGGTTTGAACCACATGTCGACACATCAAAACTATTTGCTTGAAAAAATTTTGTGTTGGGAGGAGACTTCAGACAAATTCTGTCTGTCATCCCACAAGGAACGCGTGCTGATATATTAAATTCATCACTGAAATCATCATATCTGTGGGCATTTTGTGAAGTGTTGAAGCTCACCAAAAATGAGACTACAAACAGATTTAAACCAGCAAGACATGAAAGAAACTAATCACACCCCGGATTGCGGCCCAATTCGGGGGCCCAGTTCGAAACTTCAACTGCGGCCCAAACAAAGGACGGCCTGAATCAAGCAGACAAGGGACCAGCCTAGAGCCCAAGGTCGGACCTCGGGTACACCCCAAGAAGGGCCCAGTCCGGATCAAGGCCCAATAAGGAATGGGTAACCCAATGCTAATGGGTCGCGAGCGGATCCGGGTACGGATTTACCGACCCGACCCGACCTAAAGGACCTAAGACTAGGCCCGGGTCCGAGTTCTATAACCCGACCCGAGGGAGAGATAGGATGATCCCCCGAGAAGGGTGGACGTTTATCCTCAAAGCGGATGACGACGCCGAATAATCCGCGCTGCAACGGCACTACGAGGATCAACCCAGTATGCCGCAGAAAGCGGGATAGAGGTTATCCCGAGTCGCTCGGAAACGGAAGCGCGGAAGAGCTCACATGAACCAGGTATGCTCTCAGTTGAGTTCCCAAGCCTTGAGCACTTATTGACTTAAGCTTCGGAGTCCTTTCAGGGAAAACACCCCCCGCGCCTTGGAGAGTGGTTGTGCGAGGAGTCAGATTCCGGTGACAGTTCTTACTGGAGTAAAGGTACAGAACATTAGCGCCGTTGCCGGGGACCCACCACAGTCTCAGTCAAGGTCGGTTTACCTGCTAAGGGACCGAGGTTGTGAAAGTAGCTCTGGCTAGAACAAAAACCACATTTTGCATCATCCACCCCTATGACCCAGGATACGGCATGGCAGGGACCTCGGAAGGACACTGCGAGACGGTCCACGAGACCAATAAACAATCGCAACGCCATCCGTCTCCCAGGCCGGACGAACCAGCTGTAGTAGCCACTAACGGAGTCAAGACGCGCCCACAGCTGAAATCGGTTGTAGGAGCCGACCAAGTCGGACCAACCGTAGCTCCAGACTTACAACAGACCGTCCTGATAATTCGGGATCAGCAAGAACGATCTTGACGAAGCCGAGGTCAGCTGTAAGCTTGATGAACATCAAGCAGAAGCAGGGGGAGCCACTCAGAGCATATTTTGAAAGATTTAATGTTGAGGCACTCCTGGTGAAAGATCAGCATGTGTCAAACGCGATCACCCTGCTCATAAACGGACTCCGCTGGTCACCATTTGCTGAGTCCCTCTCTAGGTCGGAGCCAACGACCATGGAAGAAATCCAGGACCGAGCTTCCGAGTTCATTAGGGCCGAGGAGGCGATGATGGAAAAAATGGCAAAGGAGTCCGCCGAAGACATGGCTGAAGAGAGAAGGCCGGAGAAAACCCGATCTCAGAGGACTCAAGAAGAGAACCCGAGGTCGAAGAGACCTCCCCGAAGAGGGAAGTTTTCCGACTACACCCCCTTATCACGATCGATAAGCGAGGTATACAAGGAAATACAGCATACCGAGCGGTTGCCCAAACCTAAAGCAATGAGGCAAAGGGCAAATACAAACCGAAGTATGTACTGTGAATACCACAAGCAATATGGCCACCGAACGGAGTACTGTCACGACCTCCGAGATGCCATCGAAGAGCTTATCCAAGCTGGCCAGCTCGCCGAGTACGTGTCCGAGCAGAAAGGACCCAAGAGAAGAAGGGAAGCTAGCCCTGAGAATGAGAAACGGAATCTGAGGAACCAGAAAACCAACCAGGATGAGGACCCGGAAAACAGCTCTGAGATAGTAAAAACAGTTCACACTATCTCCGGGGGGTTTGCAGGAGGAGGTCCCACTGGTGCGGCAAGGAAAATGGCGCTCAAGGAAATAATGAGCGTCGACAAAAAGGAGTTGGCTTCAAAGGCACTAAAGAAAGCCTCTGTTCCAATTACCTTCTCGGATCTCGACAACCCCAGGGTAATTGCTTACTACGTTGATCCTTTGGTAGTATCAGTCATAGCCCGGAACATGGAAATAAGAAGGGTCTTGATCAACACGGGAAGCTCGGTCGAACTGCTGACCAGAAAAGCATTTGACGAAATGGGCCTAAAGGATTCCGACCTAAAGGCTCATACCGAGAAACTCGTAGGGTTCTCGGGGTACGATGTAGTCAAGTCTGATGGCTACATCACCCTGTACCTCACAATGGGCACCAAACCACTCATGAGAACCGTGGAAATCGACTTCGTAGTTGCAAGGATTGACTCGGCCTTTAACATGATCATTGGGAGACCCGCCTTGTGTAAACTCGGGGCAGCGGTATCAATTCCCCACTTGGTCATGAAATTCCCTACCGAGGACGGAGATGTGGTCACAGTAAGGGGCTGCCAGGTCATGGCTCGGAAGTGCTACATCAATAGCCTCAAGATCAAAGACAAGATCAAGGGCGAGGAAGATGAAAAAGAAAAAGACAAGCTAAAGACCCTAGGAGGAAATCCCTAGGTCTTGGAATGCCACGAACCTTAAGAAACTCTACTTGTAACAAATAAATACCTCAGCTCGTACTCTTTTTCCTACCTCGGGTATTTACCCAGGAGGTTTTAACGAGGCGAGTTCGAGAAGATTATTGATAATGAATAAAAATTTCTTTTCAATTATCTTATTTTCATCCCAACCACCGAGATAAAAACCTGGCGTATGTGGTCATTTAATCCTGACGTCCGAGAATTATCTTAAGTTAAAAACGCGCAAAGTACAAAGGAAGTAAGCCCGATGTGCCTATACTCGGCAAATGCACTAAGTACGAAAATAACTCTGGTAGAAGAAAGCTTAAAATAGCTAAGAGAAGTCGCGAGATAAAAATGCGTGAACACTTAGAAACGAAACGCATGAAAGACTAAGTTAATAAAAGGAACCGAGCTACGGCCAGCCCCGAGCTCCGGTCGATATTAAAAGAAACCAAACGCCGGTCAAAACTGAGCGAAGGTTGAAATCAAATTCCAATGGGTACCCGACGAACGAGGTGGAGACACACCTCGGGCGCATAAGGGAAGTGTTTTAAATAGTGTATAAGAACGCTTAACACACAGAACATACCCGACATATGAGGCGCTTGTAAAAGTCCCAATGTACGAGGTTATAAATAACTGAAAAACGGCTAAGTACTAAGAAGGAAATAACTTCGGCACAATAAGCTCGGACGAACCTAGAAAGTACGAAAGCTCTTAAAATTATTAAAACCCAAGTTGGTTAAAACCCCGAATTGGTTAAAACTCGAGCTGGTTATTGAATTTAAACCCAAGTTGGTTAAAACCCCGAGATGGTTAAAACCCGAGCTGGTTATTGAATTAAAACCCAAGATGGTGGTTAAACCCGAGATGGTTAAGCTTAAAACTTAGCACCAAAAACATAGCTTCGTGAAAAACACAAGTTAAAGGTAAACGTGCAAGCAATTTATATTAGAGAAATTCAAGAAAAACAAGCCGGCACAAACCCCAGAAGGGAACCCGGAAAATGTATAATGTATATAAAGTCGGCACGAACCCAAAAGGGAACCCGGGAAAGTAGAAATATAAAACATACAAAAGTATGAAAAGTATTCTCTACAAAAGTTCCAAGTCTATTACAAAAACAAAAGTAATCAGACACTGGTATCGGCAGGGACATCGGTAGAGGGAGCGTCAAGCAGAATGAGGTCGACATCGGTGGCGGGAGCGGGTTGAGCGTTCTCGGGAAAGTTAGGGTCTTTCACCACCAACTTCCCGTCAACGATCTCCGAGAACATCCCCACCTGATTAAGATCGAGCTCGGGGGCAATAACTCCGACCTGCTCCTTAATGAAGGCTGCTACGGCTTGAGCCGAGTCAGCTAAAGCATCCTACATCTCCATCACCTCGTTCTCCAATTTGGAGATTGTTTGGGTGGAGGAAAGGCGAAGGTCGTCGAGCTCGCCCAGCAACCCCTCTGACTTTTTCTTCTCTTCGGCCAGCTCCTCCTGAAAAGACGCTGACTCCTCTTTCGCCGACTTCAGTTCCTTCTTGGTGGAAGCAAGCTCCTCCTCCATCTCCTTGGCCCTAGCTCGGAGGACCTCGTTCTCCTTCGCCACTGTATCATGAGCTTCACGAAGAGTCTCTCTTCTTGGGCACCTTGGCCCAGCAAGACCAAGGGCTCTACGTGTTGAAGCACGACCACAGTCTTGAGCAAGGTCTTTTCCCCCCACTGGAGGAAACCTCGGAGATCGTTGGCACCCGAGAGCTCGGCAACGGTCGCCGGGTTGTAAAGCTCTCGGTCGATCATCTCCGGGAAGTTGTAGTCCCGATCGAAGGGGGAGAGGGAGGTTGAGTCGCTCTTCTTCTTCTTCCGCACCTCGGATTGGACGGCGTTGAATTCAGGCCCGTCATCCAGCAAGGGAGCCTGGCGTTTGAGGTCGGAAGAAGGAGTGGGGGCAGGAGTGGCCACCACCACTGGTTTTGAGGACGGGTCGGCCAAGGTGTCACCCGAAGTGCCGGCCTGAGCTTTCCTGCGTTTCTTAGCCAGACAGGCAGCTCGGATCGAGTCGAGGTTCGCGGCGCCCGTCATGGTACCTACACATAAAGGGAAAAAATGCTAAGTTAAATGGCACGAAATTGCATAAGGAAATTAAAGAAGCAAAATGGATAAAAGGGAGATTACCGAGTTCCTGCTCAAGGTCGGAGTCACTACCCCGGACCAGCTTCTTCAAGACCAAGTTCTTTTCTCGACAATGATCGAGAAAGAGATTGGCCAAGGCAAGCTCGGCGTCCGTCAGATCCTCCTCCTCCAAGCTCAAGGGGAGAACATCTCGGCGCCAGTACAAATGGAATTGACGCTTGCTTTCCGCGCTAAACCAAAAAGGCGATGTATCTTCCGCTGCGAGAACCCGGAAGTACACCTCCTTGAAGTTATGCACGGAGTCTTCAAAAAGGGTGAAAACTTTTCGACCTGTATGAGCTCGAAAAGAGATCCACCCTTCAAACTCGTGAGGATGGGTGAGGGTGAAAAGGTAAAAAAGGTTCTCAGGAAGGGAGGAATTCCGAGGAACTCGCAAACCCTCTCATACCCCCTCACCATGGCCCATGAGTTCGGATGAAGCTGACTTGGGGCAACTCCGGCGATCCGGAGAATCTTCACCTCGAAATCGGTGAACAGGATCTTAACCCCGATCCGAGTTAACACGAGGTCGTAAAAGTAAAAGAAGTCCTCGGGTTCATCACCCCGATTAAAAGGGACTCTTTCATCCTCCGACGGGGCCTCTATAAGGTACTGGCCATGAGCCCCCTCGAGAAAGAACTCTTCCCGGGATTGAACGGCGGTGGCGTACGTCTCGTCGACGACGGAGGCGATGCCCAAAGCTTCCTCCCCGGCCCAGTCATAAGAGTTGTCGAGAAGGAGGGGACGTCGGAGCTCGGGTTTCGGTCGTTTGCCCATCACTTACAAGGGAAACCATTTAAACAGTTTAGCGACCGTCCTCGGAGATCGGGGTTTGACGTTTAACATGGTTTCCCACGAAAGGAAAAAGGGCAAGAAGGACGGGTCCCGTTAAGGGATACCGAGCTCCGACGTCACCAATCCGAAGTAAACAAAAGCTTAAAATGCTAAGTTACAAACTAAAGGAGTTAAAATCTTTCCTAAAAAGGGTTGAAGTTCTCCTAGAAATTCTAAACTATCTGAAACGGAACCCAGAATAGGGTGTCAGAGGTACCTACGCCCGACGTCTAGATCCCCTGAGAGATAGACACGGACAGAAAGGAGAAAGGCATGAAGAAGCATCCATGGCAGACGCGACCCCATAAACCTAACCCAAAGCATAAGCAAAAGACAAGAAAGAGATGCCATGAACCTAGTCAAGGCTACACTAGCACCAGAAAACTCAAAAGCTAGTAACAATTCCAAAAACCTCAGAAAAGGGAATGCAAAGAAAATGCAACAACTTAGAGGATATGGAAATGCTTACTTAATTCAAAGAAGAGAAAGCGTCCAATGGTGGCGGAGAGATTCCGGTGCACCTCACGGCGGTGATGCCTCTGAGCAGATGGGGAGTGCGAGTCGGGTGAAGGAAGCTGGAATCGCAGAAAGAAAGGGAGAGCGAGAGAGTTTGAAATGGGGAAGATGAAGGAACAGTGTCCGGAGCGCAATTTATAGCGCTAAAAGGGCAGGGGCATCTTCGTCATTTCACATGTCAAAGCCAGGGGCAATTCCGGAAAGCTAAAAAGCCATCTCAGAAACGTTTCGTCTCCGGTTGACACGTGTCACGCATCGAGCGGCACGATGCGACGTGAAGGGACGTGTGTTAGAGATAGGTGGGCACGAATTGCGAAGCACTCCTTGGCATTTCAACTCGAACCTCGACCCATGCCGAGCTCCGAGTTGGGGGCAATGTTCACACCCCGGATTGCGGCCCAATTCGGGGGCCCAGTTCGGAACTTCAACTGCGGCCCAAACAAAGGACGACTCGAATCAAGCAGACAAGGGACCAGGCTGGAGCCCAAGGTCGGACCTCGGATACACCCCAAGAAGGGGCCAGTCCGGATCAAGGCCCGATAAGGAATGGGTAACCCAATGCTAATGGGTCGCGAGCGGATCCGGGTACGGATTTACCGACCCGACCCGACCTAAAGGACTTAAGACTAGGCCCGGGTTCCATAACCTGACCCGAGGGAGAGATAGGATGATCCCCCGAGAAGGGCGGACGTTTATCCACAAAGCGGATGACGATGCCGAATAATCCGCGCTGCAACGGCACTACGAGGATCAACCCAGTACGCCACAGAAAGCGGGATAAAGGTTATCCCGAGTCGCTCGGAAACGGAAGTGCGGTAGAGCTCACATCCCGCTCTATAAATAGGGTGCCACTCTCATGAACCAGGTACGCTCTCAGTTGAGTTCCCAAGCCTTGAGCACTTATTGACTTAAGCTTCGGAGTACTTTCAGGGAAAACACCCCCCGCGCCTTGGAGAGTGGCTGTGCGAGGAGTCAGATTCCGGAAACAGTTCTTACTGGAGCAAAGGTACGGAACAGAAACTAAAGCTTTTGCAGAATGGATTTTAGACGTCGGGGAAAGAAAAGTTGCAGAACCAAACGATGGTGAAGCTGAAATCACCACTCGTCCGTGACGTAGCCATAGTAAGGTACACCCCAACTACCAGTTTCGTCTCTATTACATCGACTATCTCTTCTTCCTTCGGTTTCTACGCTGCTGACCTCTAGTTCTGGGATCCTGCATCGGAGCCGATTGAGCCTGTGCAACAACACCAGATCGAGATTCATCCTCCGCAACTAGTCAGACACGGTTTTCCAGCACATCTCGCACCTGATCTTGAGCCTGTACCAGAACCTGAGGAACTCGTATTCCCCGAAGACAACATCATGGAGAATCTTTTTCTATGGATTGATCTGAACGATGTCCCAAACCACGTTCCTGGTGATTGGGACTCCGAGGATCAGAGTGAGCCTGAGTCTACTGTGACGTATGAGTCGATTGAGGAGGAGGAGGAGGAGGATCCAGAAGAAGACGTGAGTACGCGACCGCCATCTAGTAGCTGAGAGTATCCTTGATTTTGTTGTTTCAGTTTTAGCCATTTTTGTTTTGGGTCATGTATTTCAACCGCTATTACGACATTTCTTTTTTATTCTATTACTCTCTTCATTTTTATGCGTTATGTTGTAAACCATTTGGGACTTTGGATTCCATACCTTTTGGTTTAATTGATATTTCAGTTTTATTACTCCCGTTATTCCTAGCTTATATACATTGTTGTATCACGTCTGGTTCTCAAATAAAAAAAATATGTGTATTTCGGCTAGTAGTTTTACGATGTTACAATGTAGGGGGAATAGAAGCTATCTCTTCTCTTTATTTTAATTTTCATTGTCCTTCTTTCTTGTATTGTCTCTTCTTTTCTTCTTATTATTTTATTTTCAGTTTTGTTCTTGTAATTTCTTTATGGTAAGTTAGGTATAATTCCTAGTATTGAGTTTTTACTTTTGTATGGAGATTCTTGAGATTTTTATGTTAATATGTTAATTCACTTAATTATGTTTCTCTTATTGCTTCTTGCTTTATTTTCCTTCCGTACAATGCTTGTATGGGTTATTACTTGTTTTCAGGTTATGTGACTTGATCTTGCATTAAATTCTTGGTTGAGAATGTCTTTTCATGATTGGGTTAATTAACTAGGAATTTAATTTCTTAGTTGGGCAATTGGTTCATAGTTGATTAGAGAGCATTAGAAAGTGATTATGGGTTAGGAATTAGGCCTTGCATGGTAGTTTACATCAATTTAATGCATTGGTTGATGTGTTTATTGATAATATGCTTGATTAATTGTGGTTGTCAATTAGATGATTGCAATTAGTTGAGTAGATGCTAGTATTTTATATACTCTTAAAACCGCATGTTAGGTGTTCGATGTATTGCCTCATAGGACCAAGGATAGGAATTTCATGCAATTGTTTCACCCAATGCGAGGATGTTTTAGTTTATTGTTTGTTTACTTGTTTGGTTACTTCAAGACTTACATTAATGCTTTCAAAACCCCTTCATAGTGTTACTACCCCCTTCATGCTTTCAAACGAGCTCTTATTTGTAAAGCCATATATGCATTGTAGCACAACTAAATTTCTTCCTTCAATTGTTGACCCCAACACTAGCTTCCAATTTGCTTGGTCCAAGCTAGTTGCAATTGTGGACTTTGCGCACAAAGACAATCCACCGATTCAACAAATTTAGTTACATTCTGTTATGAGTAGTTTGAGCTAGTTATCTTTCAGCTCTCATACAAATTAAATGTAATACACCATCTTTGTAAGTTTTCTCATTTTTCAGTAAGCATTTTCAGAGGAACTCTCAATCAGAGAGATTTCTCATTCATAGATCCATCTTCTTCTTTCTATTCATCTCTTGTGTCAAGAGCTCACAAGAGCTTTTAGAAATGAAACTCATCACTTTTCATCACCTCAAAAAAAACAGAGAGAAAGAGAAAAAAAAAAATCAATAATTTCTCATGTACACTAGAAATACTTACTCCCATACATACATGGATAAGTGACTAACAAATTAACTATTCTTTTTTTATTTCTTTTTACTTCTTATCCTCCTTTTCTATCTTTTAATGGGAGTAAGATCAATGTATATATTATTACAGTACAAGGATCAATGCTCAAGAAAAACTATAATGCTTTTCATGAATTGATGAGGGATCAGTGCAGTGGATTCAATAATTCGATTAATATTAAGTTTGAGAAATTCAGAGATTAAACAAATGATATGCTACTCAAGGTCAAGAAGGAAACGGCAACAACAAAGTATTGTAGCAAAATGCAAATGAAATAACATGAAAATCTCACGACATTATCTTGGCAGATCTAACATAAAGACTGTCCACGACTTTCCCAACATTAGAAATGGTTTCTAATGTCGCAGGGTATATTGCATCAGTTTTTGGATCATCAAATATGACCAGACATCCAGCACCTTGATCCAATGTCCCTGCAAACTTCTTGTCCAAAATCATCTGAGACAACTTTCTTTCCACATGATCAAGTGGAAGCTCAATCAGTTCAGCAATATGCGCAATCTCGACTCTTGAGAATGGCTCAATCAATCTGCAAAGGTTCTGTTCCAGAAGGGTATCATACAGGGATGACAGGTGTCTGTGAACAATAGGGTCTTCCTCTAGCTGTGCATTGTAGTCTCGCAAAGCGATTTCGAATAACTTCAGGGATCGCTTAGAATGAGCATCTGCGACAGCTTTCATGGCATCCAAGTCTGGCCCAACATATTGCAGGCCTGCTTTGGAGGATATGATTCCAGCCACATCATCGGCTTGACTGACCATGATCTTACACAATAGCATGTATTTCAGGCTAAAGACGGCCTTGGGGTCTTCAAGAGCATTGAAAGATTCAAAAGCTTCAAAGAAATAACTATATGCAGTTTTGTAATCCTTCTCCTCAGCATGAAGAATCCCACTCTGTAGATCTATGGCTCCTTGTTGTGCTGGAGGAACATAAATAGCATTTGCAGCAGTTCTTGCAGCCGTCAGGGCTGCTTTTGCCTTTGGAAGGTTTCTTAACGAGAAGTGTAACTTGCTTTCGAGCAAGTCTATGTCGACGAGCAAAAGCTTGTCATCTAATCTTCTAACCTCTTTGACCAAGCCATTAAGAAGAGCCAAAGCTTCTGAATACTCCTTGTTTTCCATCAGAAGTGCAGCAAGCCTTGCCTCAACTCGCTGCCTTAGAAAGGTTCGCTTTTCGGCACGAGTCCATTCAACCATTTCTTTGCAAAGTGTGATTTGTAGATCAGATGTCCCTGGTATTTTAGCAACAGAGTCAATTATTCCCCTCACAATCTTTGCAGTTTTTGCCTTAGGAATCAAGGAAAAGAAAGGCCTCAACTGAGTGAGAAGGCTGCGCAGATCCTCTGCCCGATTCTCTTGCCTGAGAAGATCAGTGAGGTTGGTGACAGCTTGTTCTTTCATGCGCAAAGCTTCTGGAAGGGAAGATGGGTCATCAAGTACACGATAAAGAATAGAGATGGCCTCAGATGGGTCTTTGGCCTCCAATGCCTGAGAAATTGACTCTGTTGTGGCAGGAAGAAATGAAGACATGGCTGTTGCTAGGACAAAGTTCTGCATGAAAGCATTATGTCAAAGAAGAGACTAGAGAGTAACAGTGAAACTAACTACTTTGGCATTACTATCAATTATTAAGTGGAAATTGTTATCTCACTAATTTTACCTTTCAACCAGTCACCAAAAAAAAAAATTAAATAATGATTCTGCCCATCAGATGATTATATTAAAACAAGCATCGGATACTAGTTAGCTTCCTGATGAAATATTATTTCAAGGTTCATATTAAAATGTTTGTGTAGTTTTAATTATCAATACAAGGGGAAGAGGACAGAACAATACAACACCTAGTAGAACTGAAAATTCCTAATACGACTTCAGCTAGAATATACTACAACTTATCTTCTGAAATAAGAAACAAATGCAACAGCAACAAAAGAAATCATTTCATTCCAATAGGAGCATTAGTTCATTCTATGTCCTGTTCTTTTATCCTTTCACAAAGGAACAAATTCCCAGGGTTTTACATGTATTTATTAGGGGTAGCAATTGATATCTAAAAGTTGTGTTCATGTCAGGTTGAGAAAACACCACAACAACAAATTGCTGAACCTAACATGCCAAAAGCACAACACAAAGCTTTGATCACTTCCATTGGATTCACAGAGACAGAAATAACAATATGCTCAGATTATTGGGAAAAAAAGACTCTAGATAGACAGTGGGAAACCCAATTAATTCCATGGGGCTGCTCTCAATACTAATTTTATCATAGTTATAACTTTCAGTAAATAGAATTCCCAATTATTAAATCGCAATCAATACCAGTCCAGAATGAAGAAAAATACAGACCAAAGTACAATAACAGTTATGGCTTATTGGTCTTTACCCATGACTTTTAATTGACAATTTAGAACTGAAGAATATAACCAGAGGAAAAGATATTTGTCCTATTGTGCAAAAACTTTAGATAAGCAAATGGTAATGGTTCTACCATTATCTAGCTCCTCCTCAGAGGTAGAACTAAATCAACAAATTCATATATTAAGTATATATATTCAGATTGTGAAAGGAGAAATAGACATGAGATCCTCAGCGAGGGAACCAAGACCTACAGGACCCTACATATTTTACCCAACAGTGATTTTTATTCTATCTCTTTCTGTAAGATCCTCAATGAGAAAACATTATAAGAGGATCCAAATCCCTTTTTGGTCACGCAAAAGCTGAAGACGAGAGAAAAAACAAAGATTAGCAGTCGCACATCATATAACATGCCATAAATTTGTGGCCAAGACAAAATTATATTTATTAATGAAATAAAAAAAAAAACTAGAATGTTAGGATACATTGATAGCATAAATATTAAATAGAGAGCGTTTATTAGTTGGATGCATAATATATAGAAGACCTCATTTTTAAACACTGGAAAAGAAAACTATGTGACCTAAGCAAAGATAAGCATAGTAATGTGTAGATATCTAAATATTATACTCTATTGTGTTCAAGCTTCAAAACACAAGCATACTCAAGATAAGGGTGCAATGTTTGAAAGAAATCAAATATCTAATTGGGACTATATGATAGAATAGGCAGAGCATAAATGTGAGGCAAGGCAACACAACTAGAACTTCACTATTGCAGGGAACAATAACATTTCTCAACAAGAGAGATCAGAGAATGGGGAAAAATTGTTCATTTTAACCACGTCAGGTTACAAAATAGATCAAGTAAGTTCCTTACGCCACCACATACAATATACATTTATAGATTAGATACTTTATCATCACCTTGGTAAGGTTTTACTTTTCCTCCTATAATTTGCTGGTTCCCCCCTACTTATGTCGGACATCCAGTCATGAAAAGAAAGACAAACAATATCAGCAACTCAATAGCATTCCTCTTCAACTATCTATCATAGACAGCAAAATAAAATTTGGAGAACACCAAAACCTAAGCCGGAATGAGAAAGCAAGAGTTGACAGGGCAAACCTAACCCGATGACAAGCTATTTGATGGCCCTCACTGTTTTAAAATTACTAATTATTCATCGCCAAATTAGGAATACACACCAGAAGCACCACCTAAGCATAGTTCTAAACAGATAATTCATAATTCCACTCTGCATAGGCAACAAATTAAGAAAACGAAATATTCTTGATGTACAATGCATAACATTAAAATAGCAGCAACTTTAATAATTTTTAACTCACAATGAATGTTATGATACTCACATGAAAATGCCAACTAGTCTCAAGAACTTCATATGAAACTACACACTTCCATGTCAGTACTCATTTATCAAAAACTACGAGCAATAAAGATAAGGGTGAAGTACCAAAATCGCTCACAAGAGATTTTGTCTTTGGCAAAATAGACCGTAAAACATTCGAACGCACCCAATGTTCCTGAAAGATATTACATGTTTGACTATTGACTAAGTGCACCAACAGTCACCTCCATCCCATTTCCATTAATAAAAAAAAAATGACATGACATTAACCGTGACACGGCTCGGTGCAAACTTTAAAAAAGCCTAGTCCCCTCATTGGCAAAATCTTTTGTAGCGATTTTGGTACTTCGTCCTAAAGATAAATACAAAAGTAGAAATTCAGATTTCCTAGAAACAACAATGTGTACCGAATTGTCTGAAGAGTAGTATCTTGGCGTAAAACATTTACAGTCAAAGTAATAAATAATAAAATAAATATATTTTTTGGATATAAATATACAAATGAAATATATACTAGAAGGGAGGAATTGATACTAACAGCAACATACATGTGCTAAACTAATGTCTTTAGATATTACTGTTGTCAGTACCAATGTTCGCAGTTCCGGTCACAGATTTATATGAAGATGATACAGAAGTATAAATTATAATTAAAGTCTATTAAAAAGAATACTGGATTATATTTTTTTCAGCCCCTACCCAAAATTTGGGTGTTTCGATTGAATAAATAAGTAACATCTGATTGAGGAAGCAAATTTGGGAATCAGTGCAGTGTATGACAATCTAATGAGCTAAACAGGCTTTTATCATATTTCAATTATTATTTTCAGTATAATTTGTGTAAAAAAAGGGGGAATAAGATAAAACCCTAAGCGAAAGGGAAAAAGAAGAAAAAGGGATTAGAATGACATACTCAGATCGAAGTATAACAACTCCTTTCCTGCAAAAATTATTCTACTGTGCAAGAACCACAGGGTCTTCGGTGTTCAGATGCAGAAAGAGAGTGAGAGAGATATAGTAAAACTAGAGAGAACGAATTTGATTGTTGAATACTTTGGAGATAACTTGCTGCTCAATTCTCTTTCACGATTTTTTATTACTGTTTAAATACTTAAATTACACCGGAAGCCCATGAGATTATTTAATTTTGATGCTAATGGTATATTATTAACCAATCGTATAGTTATGAAGTCAGTGTCACATGAGTCTGAGTTACCGTGACTCTAAAATTGACTCTGAACATACACTCTCATATTTATGTCTCATTTCTCGCACACAACAACTCACTTCCAATACACAGTAACTCCAAAATTTGAGTGAACTAAAAAATTGACAAATTTGTACACTGAGTCACTGTGACCCTTTGCACCAAACAGTTGATAGAGTCCATTTTTCACTGACTCCTTGACTCTTACTCCAGAATCAAAAAAAAAACAAACGTAGTCTTGTTATCATCGATAAATTTAATTTAATTAATTATTAATTAACTTCAAAATATTACAAATAATCGTACATTATCAATTAATAATATAAATTTTTTTTATATTGTAAGTGTAAGTGTGTTAAATTTAAACTTAACCAAAACTATAATAGTCTCATTGGTTTCTTGTTTTTTTATATGAGTCTCATTGGTTTTCACACTTCAAGTAAGAAAATCCAAAATGTTAAAGATAAAGAAAAAGCTCAAGTGGACTCCTGGTTTATGGCACATTGATTATAATTTGTCATTGAAATTAAGTCTAATTCATGCAAAGTGACCAAAGTTCATAAGACTAGTTTAACTGATATCTTATGACTATATGTTAGGAAGCGGTTTCCGAAGGTTTAAAGATTTACCGGAGAAAGAAATATAGGGACCACTTAGGAATAGTGGGCCCTCCAGAAAACTAATTAAATCCAAATGGATTAGATTCAGGCTGAGCAGTTAGATTAGATTAGGAAGTTGTTTAGACATTTATTTAAAATTCTGTTTTAACAAAAATAGGGATTTTCTGTTATTCTGTTTAGTTTAAATTGAATAAGCTCAGCAAGTAGGAGGTAGGCAGATTTTCAGAATTGGCTTAGGAGTGATATAGCTACTAAACTGCTCTAACTTTCTGTATTGAGTGTCTACTTCATTAATATACTCTCTTCATTATTAATATACTCTCTTCATTATTCTACTCTTCTCTATCTTATCTCTGTTCTAACACTATCATTCAAGTTCAAGCATAAAACTAAATGGAAACGAACTATCTCCTGCTGCTTTGTCCTATTGACCTCTGTAAAACCTAGTTTTAAAATAGCTTCAGCATATATTTGTAACATCTCATAAAATCTTTGGAATCTGTCATGGAATAACTCATTCGTCAAACTGAGGAAGCAATCTTCAAATGTTTCCCTATTTTATTTCATCAAAGAAAGGAGTCAGTTTGTCTTCCCTTGCATTGTAATCGCTCCCCCACAATTGACCCATATTATCCTATTGAATACTCATGTTACCATTTCTTTTCTTTATCTATGAATTATTTATTTGTTTAGTTTTATGTTTCGTTGGCAACAATTTGTTTGTCTGATGTTTTTTCAAATTTGGTATTTTGGTGCAGAGTACTTGAAATCATGAAAAGAGATGCAGAGCAAGATCCCCTAACTAATCCAAATGCATTGCATGCTAGGCATTTAATCAGCCAGGTTTCTTCTATTTTTCAAATTTGTGAACACAATTCAATTTATTTAATGTTGTTCATCTGTGAAATATTTGAAAATGGAAGAGAACTTTAGACTTGTGAAAAATATTTTTGTTGACTATCTTACATGAGTTGTATATGAAGGTGGTTTTTTATTTCTTTTCTTTGTTTTTCTTTGGTTATTTTAATTTTCTTTGGAATGTGAAATGACACGTGTCATCCTCAGTCTAATATTATATCAACTTAACACTTTATCATAATTGTCACCTTTAGGTGGATCGAAAATTGGTGAAACAGACAGTGATGACATAGTCAGAGCTGTTTGGTGCTGCTTGCTATGCAGCAAAAGTAAGAAAGCTGATTCTCTTGAGATGCATGCATACATTTCAAAATCCATTTGCATTGTTTATTTTACGAGTAACGCTAAATGCACAATTAAAAACCAGACAAACCAGCCAATAAATAAGATTATGGGCCACAATTACTCAGCCCATTACAGTTTCAATGATTATTTGGGCCCAAACCAAAGCTAAAATGAACTCATTGTCTACATTGACTGATTTTTTACTATGCATATAGTATTATTGTTATTTTACTATTTGCTTTCTTGTAGACCACTCTCACTGCCTTAGAAGAGATGTTTGAGGCTGCTAGAAGTATCATGGGTTGGCTGGGTGATTGTGCAAAGGTATGACTAATTTTGCGTTGACCTGAATGGCATTACTTAAGATTAAGTGAGTGGTTTCATTATTCATGCCTCTAAAATATAGCTAATGCTAAAAAAAAGGGCTATTATTTCTCGTATAATAGTTGCATTTTTTGGCTTGATCTTTTGGTATGGATCATTTTGCTATATTCCCATGTTTGAATGTTGGTTCAACAATGCTACATATACACTATTTTTCAGCCACTTTAAGCCACCAACAACGTTTTAAGGTGAGACCCACAAAAATATTAGTGATAAACCATATGCATTTATTATGGGTGACGGATGGAGGCAGCATTTTGGTGTACAAGTAGCATTGTTGATGTTGGTTATGATCAGGTCTGTATTACATCTCAGCCATTGCCTCGTAATTATTGAATTTTGTACATGGAATAGGTGATAGCTTCCACAAACCAAGCAGTTCGGTGGACCACTCCCCTTGGGCTTCCTGTAGTACAACCTTACCCACAACTCGGAAGGCATCTCGTAATATTCTCAACAATGAGCCTCACTCACCTATCTTTTCATTTTTAATATAGTCTTTTGCCTTCCAGAAGCATTGGAGGACCCATACTTGGAATGGATTCATTGGCCTCAGGCTTCAATTCCCTTCTCTGAGGATGAACTGTCTTACATTGCGAATCTGGATCCTGCTCAAGATTATATTGTGAGATGTTACGCACCGAACTTCCCATGATTCGAGAGGCTTGTCTGAGAGTCCTGGTTCCTCAAGGAAGCTGCTGCTTTTGGTCTCTGTCTTGCTGAAATTGGTGAAATGATGACTAGGGAGTTTCGCGCTGGTGAGGAGGAACCTAGTGAATTGGAGGTTGTGTGTTTGGAGGCGAGGAAAAAATATCTCCTAGGACTGACTTGGGAGATGATGATTTCCAGTTTGACATAGACTGCGATGAAGTTGGGTCTGATTTCAATCCAAAGATACCAAAGGATGATCTTCTAACCAGATCACCTTTTCAGCATGTAGTTGGAATCGGGGTATGCACTTAGCCCTCTCTCAAAACTGGACGAGAGCATTGAAGAGGAAGAACAAAATCCTGAGGGTCCTGTTAATTTTACCCATCAAGAACCGATCCCAACTGTTTCAAAACTCTGTGTCACTGAAAAACACCATGTTAAGCGAGACGGGCCAGAAACACCAGGCGAATTCAGGAGGGAAAGCAGATAATGGCGGCTATATCACATATTCATCGTTGAGCAATGCTAGAGGCACAATAAAAAAACAGCCAACAAATTGTGCACAACGTATATAACATAAATTGCACAACGAATATTACATGTTGTGCACACTATATAGCACATGATGTGCACAACATATATAATATGTTGCAAAGAAAGATAATGTTGCAATATGTGATATATATTGTGCACAATAGATGATATATGTTGTGCATTTTATATTATATATATTGTGCATTTTATATTATATATGTTGTGCATATCTTGTTGGCTGATTTTTTGTTGTGCCCCAAGTATTTCCCGAGCAATGCTAGAGGCACAACAAAAAATCAGTCAAAACAGCCAATAAATAGGAATTTGGACCACAATCACCTAGCCCATTAAAAAAATATTCATAATTAGAAGTGCTATTTGGGCCATAAAGTGTTAAATGGGTTTTGTTGGCTGTTTTGGCTGATTTTTTGTTGTGTCCCAAACATTTGTGAAAAAAATAATATTAATATATATAATGTAATTTTTAAATTTTATTAATGATTTAGTGGTATAGGATAAAGGAATAATGTCCAATATAATTATAGTTCTAATTTTTAATGTATGATATAATTTAAAATCTTCAATAACAAACTGTTTCATCGATTATAATCAACAAATTATTTTAAGATTCATCCATACTAATATATTACACAATAACTAAATTGAAACATGTGTCAATATATGATTTCTGGGTTAAGTCAATAATTAGTTAAGTAGGGAAAATCTGAGACTTATTATTTGATTGATCATTTATTTTGTTTGATATTGACTCTTTTTGTTTCAACAGTTACAAGTGAAAAATAATTTTTAGTCATGAATATTATAAAAAAAATAGACTAAAAAGAGATGGAAGATAATGTTTTGTTGATTATTTAGTAACTTATGTTGAAAGAAAATTGCTAAAAAAATCGATAACGACTCAATTATTGATGAATTTTATATAATATGAAGGAGCATTGTGCTCAACTTTAATAGAGGTATTATATATTTAATTTTTAAACTAATAAATTTTTATATAATTATTTTAATTTTTTTATGTTTATAATTTTGGCCCCTCACCATTTTAATCCTCGATCCGTCCCTCGAGGAATGGACAATGTTGCTGGACAAGTTTGTGGAGCTGCTGTATCCGGTATTCGCCAGGAGGAAATCCGTAACCATAGGTCAAAGACAGAGACAAAGGCTAGGTACTTCTTGCCAGTTTTGAAGTTGAGCTATTATATACTTTGTTATGATAGAGAGAGTGAGTGTAAAATGAAGAAAATAAACTAAATCTTTTTATAGGGTTTATGGGAGTGAAGAATTTGTTAGGGTTGATTCTGGTTTATGATGAGGAGTAATGATATTGGTACATATGAAATGATGTGTATAGGATACATATGCTTTGACCCAATGGTGGAGAAAAGAAGTGTAAGTGGTGAAGTGATGTCACATCAAAATTCAAAGGTAATAAAGTGAGTGTAGAAAATATGTAAGAGAAAAATGTATATACAAATAGTAATATTGTATGAAGAGATATGTGAATGAGTGCTTTAGTGTCCTTTGTGTTAGGGCCAAGTAGAATTGGTTGTAGTTTGATTTTATGATTTCATTTCTTCTTTTCTCTTTTTTCCCCCTTTTTCTCAAATGACTTTGTGTTGTCTGATAAATAATTTGTAGGGTAAAATCATGAAATGAAACTTATGTATATAATGAATTGCCTTTTTGTTGTTCCCTTTTTTGTTTTTAACCTGATAATTTGATTACTCCATTTTTTTTTCAATTCTATTGGAATGCTAACATATCTGGCTTGTAATGGTTATTTAAGCTTAAAGCATTACTTTATGCATATTGCAGTAAATCCATTTCTTTTATTTATATAACCTTTCATTTGTATTTATATACTATTTCAAATAGTAGTTATGAAGTTTGACTATAATTAAATTTATTAATTTCATGATATATAATTGAATACAGGAATGTAGAGAATATATGCCCCCACAATTTTTTGATTTTTTTAATAATTGCACAAATACATATATTTTGCCTCTACTATTTTATTAAATTTGATTATATATTAATCTTAACAAGACAAAACACTATGATACAGCACAATTTACTTCATATGTATTTTTACTGTCCTCTGAGCAGATTTTTTTGACTCCCTGATAATATATTAAAATTAATTGGAAAAAATAATAGTTAGTTAATAAAGTGAAATAAGTAACCATCATTTGTATAGAACTTTTGGCATAAATTTCAAAAGAATGACTCATTTAGTCACTTTCTTCTTATCTTTAAGCACGTTTAATATGATAAAGCCCCCAATAGGTGAGGTTGGAGGAATCACCATTATGCAATCTCTCATCACCTTGGACTAATTAGGAGCACATTATTATCTTAAACTCTTAATGATCGAAAAAGTGAATCTTTTCCTTCTGTTTTCTTGTGTTGCTTCCAAGAAAGGCTAAACTCTCTACATAATAATAAAAAAACATTTAATTAACATATTTTTTATGCATAGAATCTATCTAATTAGGTTTTTAATCATTGATGAGACAATCTAGTTAACATTAGATTTAGATTGTAGTATGTGTGTTGGACAAAGATTTGAAGTGGAAATTCTTGAGGCTCAAGTTTCATTTGAATGTCTAATTGAGAATTATAGGAATGAAATTAATCTTTAGACATCTATTATACTCTATATCTATGATAAAAACAAGGGAACAACAATCTTATGACTTCTTAAAATAGTTCAAATTACATTTTTTTTTTTGCCTTGAAGACATATGTGGCCACCACATTACATGTTTTTACGGCTCTCAGCAAGCAAAATGAAGATAAGACTGAATATATCTATCCTTCCCAAACCCCACCAGGTGGAAGCCTTGTGCAATGAGCTGCAATTTTCCATATGTGTGTTTCAACAGCACTCATTTTCTTTACATAACTCCATCTAGATGCCCATGAGACCCAGCTTCCATAAAACTAGAGAGCAATAATCAAGAAAACTATATCTTGCTTATGGAATTTATGCATGTTTCTGAAATAACTGATTTCAGTCTCATGTAAAAAGAATTGCTTTCATGATCCCCAACAGGAAACACCTGAGGTGACAGAACTGTGGCAATAAGAACAAAGTTTTCACCATTGCCTACATCTATCTTGTACAGATCACAGAAAACATCCTGCAAATGATTTACCAGGTTGTCATAGAAGGGTTTACTTGGAGGAATTACATTGATAACCAGAATTCCATTTTCAGACATTACTGATTTAGCAGCAAGAAGAACATCACTTCTGATGAATTCCAAGGGTGGAGAACTCATACCATTTCTTATATCACTTGAATCCAAATCAACCATAACAACATCAAAGTTATGGCAAACCTCAGCATGTAACAAGTGACTAAAACCAGTAAACTCGAAATCATCGAAAGAACTACTATCGTTCATATTTTCGCGGGACACGAGTTTCTTCATAAATTTAATGCTGTCTCCAACAAGAATTTGAATAGATTCACCACCTTCCAATCCAAAGTAGTTCTTTGCCACACTCAAAACATCTCTATCACTTTCCACACCCATTACCTCAAAATTCAATTGAGTTTTCAAGAAAGTAAGCAAAGCCCCACCTCCAACCCCAAGGCATAAAGCTTTTGGTTTGAACCCATTTTGTATTTGTCTCTCAATGTATTCACTGATCAATGAAAGACTAGTCACCATTGGAGCCAAGTAAGGCTGAACCAAAACCTGAAGATCAGGTATAAACTCCACGTCTCCGTTCTTTACACTATCGCAACTACGACCTGTCACTGGAACAACACGAATCTGAGTTTGAATCAAATTAGGCATCCTCTTGAACCTCAACCGCCTTCGAAATTCTCTTGTAAGACAACCACAACGCACATCGCTCTCAATTTCAATTTCAACATCTTCAACTAACATCTCACCAACAAGACTTCCAACACATTTGTGGATTACTACACAAGAAACTAAATCATCTTCATACTCTAAAAGTGGTATCTCAGGGATGCCATTTCTGAACAAAGATCTGGGAGACAAAGCCAGAAGAAGAGGCATTGACCACAACTTGAATCCCTGCTGATGCAATGAACATTCAAACCGGTGATGATAAACACGCGGGGAAACCTCACCCTCCTTCAACTGGCTTCCTATCAAAATTAAACGGGATATTCCTGGAGAACTGAAGAGAAGCTGGAGATGACCTGATTCTGTGGAGAAGATCCAGTCATCTTCACGGCCTTCGGGTACTAACATGGCACCAACTTGGGGTGAGTCGGAAGGTTGGACTGGTGAGTCAAGCACGGCAACTCGGAGCAGTGAATCTGAACAAGATGGATTCGGTATGGTGAAGCAGATATAGCGCGAAGGGCATATCCTTTCAAATGCTGCTGCTTCAAGGGCCATCACTATAAACTCTTCCAAAGCAATTGCTTTAATCAATCTCTAGTTTTCTCTTCAATACTTACATACACATGACATTTTCAAACCCCATGGAAAACACATTTATGATTGTTACTATTAGCATTGCCTCACTTGAACTTGCAATTCTCAATCACACCTTCAATTATGAACAAATATCAGAAAGTGAGTACCAAGAAGATTCAAAATGGTCATGAACATGTGAGTTATTATAGGTTAACAACCAAATTGGAAACCAAAACCACACAGAAAAACAATGAAAATGCAAAATTTACATTCAAATCATGCTTATGCAAATATACCCATTAGAATTTAGAAACTATTAAAAAGAATAAGAAGAAAAAAACAGAGTGAATCATTCATCCATGACAGCTATAAGACATTTCATCAAACACCTTGTGTCCAAGTGTACACAAGAAACACAAAATTCAGAGAGAAGAATAAGAACTAAGATCCTGAAATCAGTGAAACCCTTACTCAAATTATAGATTGAAGAACAGGGCACATGAGCTTGCCGAGATGCACGTGCAACTCACGTGTGCTGTGGAGAGGAATTCTTTGTTGATTCACTATCTAACACAAAGACTATTAAGCTAACACTGTACTTATTGTCATATCTGATTTGTTTTGTTAAAATCAAATGATCTTGATATAACTTTGAGCAATTATTGTACAGTTTAATAAATCTTAATTGAATTAATTTTTTTGATAAAATTTGCTGTTGGATTAAAAATTAATTCATATAGATCATGTCTATAAATTTTCAAATTAATTGAGGATCATTTGATATAGTATTTATGGATTTAAAAATAAGGTAATACATATGTTTGAAATAAAGTAGAATAAGGTAATAC
The DNA here is from genome assembly GCA_013621005.1 of Aeschynomene evenia. Classification (NCBI taxonomy): domain Eukaryota; kingdom Viridiplantae; phylum Streptophyta; class Magnoliopsida; order Fabales; family Fabaceae; genus Aeschynomene; species Aeschynomene evenia. Next base: position 15,860,912 of record CM024269.1, on the reverse strand, counting down.
ATATGGAACAGAAAATGATTGAAAAATTACCTCAAGTAATATGGAAAGTCGTCAAATGTGACTTTGATACTCTTGCCATCAATAATTTGATTCCTTAGCTCTTGCACAATCTGCTCTGCAGAAACCTCATCTCCGCCTAATGCCTCATCTCTGCCTGATGCCTCTAAGTATGATCTCAGGAACCTTAGAAATGACCCCTTAAACATAAGTGAACATTCAAAACAGATATTTAAACATGTTGGGAAAGAATGATTCTTGATAGGAAAGGGACAACAATACAATAGCAAAGTTAACAATTGAAATTAGGATAATATAAAAAATAATTAGAAAAGAAAATAAATTGAACGGAAACAATATACCTATATTTCTGCTTCTTTAGAATCATTGTCAATCAAAGCTTCCAAGTGAAATAAAAAACAAGCAAAAATATAGGTACAATAAACAAATTAATGATCAAAGCTATAAATTGCCCTGTTTTGAATACCACCTTACTAATCAAAGAACATATGGAAGCTAATTTTGAAGTCACTTGATAAGTCAACAACACCAGTCTTGATTTAGTACAAAAAAAATGGCACTAATCAAATAATGACTGGTATCTCAATATATCTATAACCTTATGAAATCATTAGGCACTCCCCTCCTCTCTTGCAGAACACACCATTTACAACAATAAGGATGATCAACATTTAAGAAGAAATCATTAAAGATTTATTTTCATGTATGACATAGGTAGCACTCTCAAAAATATGTTTCAATGATCTTTTTTGTTATAGACAAAATGTTCTTGCTCCAAAGGACCAGTCTATAAAAAATTATCAACATTCTAATGTGGGTGAATTTGGTCAAAGGATGAAAAATAGTAGTTCAAGATCCATTAGGATCTCCAATGTATAATGTATATATCTTATCAGATAAGCATTACAACAACTCCTATGCAAGATTAAATAAGAGGGTTCCAAGAAGAAGATAAATGATTACTCTAAATGAGGATAAGGAAACAAAATAATCAATCTTGAATTTTAGTACTTAATTGGAACTAGCTATTTCCTCTACAACCCACCAAGAAAAAACTTACCTTAATAATTTTGTTAAAAGACAAAACAGAGTTCCAACGGGAATTTCAATTTAGCTATATAGTGAATCAATCATTATCACATCATACATTCTGATTCCAACTTCTAATCAAGCTTAATTAACCATCATGGAAAAAAGAAATTAAAAAATAAGATAAAATAATATATAGAAAGAAATTGATAACAATACTGACCAACACCAATAACTTTGATCTGCATGAAATTAAGTAGACAAACCACTAGATAGTGCCCTTTCCATTTTCAAACCAATCTGCCATATCATATAATAATTATGAACATCAAACCTCCATGCCAAGAATTCTCTGCTAAATCAAAGATGTTCTAGATAAGCATGCACCTTGTTGTTGCTGATGTTGCTGCATTGGATGATAAGATTATGTTCTAAGTCTTCCCATGTTTCAAGCATCTTGGTGCTCATAATAAAGCTCTCCACCCTATATATATACACAACAAGCAAGATACATGAGGACCATATATATATATATATAAAGAGAACCTTAATTAGTATAATTATTAGTGTGTTAATCAGCAAGGTATATTATTAGTGTGTTTGATTTGATTTGAAAGCATTATATTCATTACTATCCAAAAGGGTTCATGATTCCTTGTGGGGTGCATGCTTACTGTAACATACATGAAGATGAGTGTTATATAGAGTTAAGGAGGAAATATATGTATGTAGAATAAATTAAGAAAGAAAGAGAAAAAAAAACGGAGAGACAAAGGAAAAAGTGGGTTATAAAAGGTGCTTGGAAAAGGATACTATATCTAGCTAGCCTTTCTCCTCTTTTCTTCTGAATCATCTTTTATTTATCCAAGCCAAACATCATCCTAGAAGCAACGAAGTTGATCAAATTTTTAAATTAAAACCCCCATCACATAGAAGCATGATATACAATAAGTGAGTATTATAGGAAAGTAATTCTCACAGTTTTTGGTATTCAGTGAGCCTTTCTTTTTCAGGTAAACCCTGAGCTTTAGCTTCTTCTCTTTATTTTCAAAATAAAAATAAAGACATCCATTAGTAGAGATTAATTACACAGCATCCTTAGACATTCATTCAATAGTCAATACACACACACACTAACTGTCACTATCACTATCAGTAAACAAATAGTAAAAGGAAACCTCAATCTCATTGATTCTAAATGGAATGCAGCCTTATCATCAAGACCACAAACTCTACAAGGAATGGAATGAAATTGTCAAGTCTAGCACCTGCAACACAGTCCAAAGAATGAAAGTCAGTGGCTCAGGCAATTAATTAGTGGTGTGGTAGTAAGTGGTAACAACAACGTAACTGAGATAGGATAAAAGAAACCATAGAGAAAAAAGTTTGAGAGAGATTCTATTCTTACCTTATGGAGTCTTAACATGAAATAAAATGAATCAGCAACAACTCATGTAGGGAAAATATACATAAAAAAGGGGGAAAATGGATTTTTTTTTCGAACAATATACTACAAATTTATTAATCTACTGTAAAAGAAAAGTCATCCAAGAACTACTATAAAAAAGATAGATGCCAAATAAACCAATCAAGTGTTTGGTTCTTGGAATAAATGTACTAACATTTTCTTATTATTGCTTTCGAATTTTGGTCTTGTCATATCATGTACATTTCAGTAAATACAACCTAGCTAATTGATTTAAAATTATAAAGGATGTGTTTGGAAGGTACAAAAATAGGAAATGAAATGAATTGTATGGAAATGAAATGAAATGAATTGATTTATAAATCATTCATTATGTTTGGAACCAATAACTTAAAATGGAATTGAAATGATAGTACATTATAATGGCTTAATATAAATTGGAACATGCTCATTATAAAATAACTTAATGGATCCTGATAAGTCTATGACTCAAATCCTTCAGAAGGAGTATAAGTTGCAGAAAGTGAAACTTTGAATTCAACGAGACTTCAAATTCAAAGCTTAAAGTATAGAATATGAGTTGCTTTTTAAGAAATGATTCAATCCTAGTTTCATCACATTAAAAAGAAAACTAGTTTCAATTATTAAACTAAAAAGATACTTCTATTATTCCTGCATCAAGAATCAATAAAATGCAGCATAGTTTATCATTTGATGTGAGAATTCAAATTGTAGGGTCCTAAAGCTTAAATTGCATAGTCAAGCAAAGACTCAATAACATGAAATTGAATCTCTTCATATAACAGTGTTCTTGAATCTAAATATAAAGGTTGGCCAATGAAAAATTTTCTAATATGAATATATTTTACAAGTGACAATCAATTCATCACAGGATTGAATGGAAAAACTTTGTCATAGCATAATTCACCAAGCTAGTGATGAAACCGCAACAGTAAGAAAAGAAGTGGCTATATCCCACATGATGCCAAATTTGTCAGAACAACACATCATTGATAATAGTAACTGCTCTGATTTTTTTATGAGGATCAATTTCATTGTTGGGGAAATGTTCAAAGAACTTGCATGTGCAGCTATAGACAATAGTTTCAGTTTCACATAACACAGTGAAAACAGAGGATGGGACAGAAAGAGTATCCTAAAGCTGGATTGTTTTTTCTCAATGCCTACTGAGGAATGAAAATGATGATAACTCAAGAACTAACATATACAATTTGTTTTTTCCATTGGATCTCTGAACCTTCTTTTTTAAGGATTTGATAATATTTCCACTTACACAATTCTTATAGCAGTATAAACAATTGGAGTCATTAAGACTGATAATTCAAGCACATAACAAACAAAGGCATGTATATGGTTTTCCAAAACCAGCAGCACATTATTTAGATATGAACAAAATCAAAAGAACAATTTGTATGGAAAAGAAGGTTCTGTGATCACTCTTCTTCAACAAAATCATCATCATCAACAACAAGAAAATTAATTCGTAGAGACCATACCAGAATTCACATCTACAAAATCCTTAATATCCTTGCATCAAGAACTACCAAAATCAACTGAAAAACACACGAACAGGTGAAACAACTCGTTAGTCAAACGAACTACATAACTAGAATAAAAAAAATTAAATTAATCTAAACCTGAGAACAGATCTGACCTGGAACAAAGAGAAGAGAGAAATTGAGGAAATGCCAGATCTGACCAGAACGAAGATGGCGCACGGCAGCGGAAGCGGAGGCGGAGCGCGCAGCACCGGAAGCGGTGGCGCGCGGCAGCGGAAGCGGTGGCGCGCGGATGCAGTGGCGGCAGCGACTCTTCCTCTTAGGTATGTTTGGCTATGGAAAAATTGTGAGAAGAAAGAAATTGAGGGGAAAGAAATTGAGTGGAAGGAAATTGCAGTAATTTTAATTTCTTATAGATGTGTTTTGTTGAATTTAAAAAGTAAAAAAAATGGAAAGATTAAAAGATTATTATATATATTTATTTGTTTGGATAAAAAATAGGAGAAGAGAAAAAAATAATAAAATATTGTAAATTTTATCTCTATAATATAATGAATATGAAAAAAATAAAATTAATTATTTTTAATGAAAATAAATTATTTTTTAATATTTTTAATTTGATAATAATTGATTCTTTTTATTTATAGAAGATCAAATATTTTAGGCTATGTTTGAGAATAAAAAAAATCGAAGAAAAGGAAGATAAGAGGCAAAAAAAAATTGAATATATTTTAATTAAATAATAAATTAATATTAAAATTAAAAATAATTAAAGTGAAATGGTAGCAAAGAACTATGATAATATATGGGTAAAATAAATTGATATGTTCTTCAATATACATAATGATTATGCAAATTTGATTAAATTGGAAACCACAAATAAGTAAAATAGTGGTGTAATTTGGCATGTTATACATAAGAGAATAGAGGGATAGATTTGTAAAATTAGTCAAATGAATTGCATCCTCTCCACTTTTTCGTCCATTAGTGGGTGAAAAATTTTTCAACACTTCTCTATTTTTCCTTCTAACCAAACAAACGAAAATCTCATTATTTCATCCTACTTCCTTCCTCTCACCTTCATTCCAAACAAACACACCCTTAGAGCAACTCCAACGAATGATAAAATGGGTCCCTATTAGGTGTGTCAGAAGGAACGAGAACAAGCACCGTTGGAGCAGGGATCGACAATATGGACGAGGGACGCGACTTGGTTTCCAACTTGCCAAAATCCCTTTGAACGGGGACTATAGAAGAGCAAATAAAATTTTGATATGTGGCAATAAAGTTGTACATTTTAAAACCAAAAGTGTAATTTTTATTTTTCATATATAAATACACATCATTATCACTCTTATATTTTCACAATTCATTCTACTCATTTCATAATTTCTCTCATATAAATTCTACTCATCTATTTTTTTCTCCAACAAATGGATCCTAATCAATTCAATCCATTTTTTAATTACATGCAATCCTCAAATTTTCCTCCAAATTCAAATGCTCAATTCTCTCAAAATTCAACATCTCAAAATGCAAATCAAAATTTTCAAATTCCAAATTTTTTCCAAAATTTAAATCCTCAAAATCTTTATAATTTAAATTTTCAAGTTCCTTCCAATAATCATTTTCCTATATTTCCACAAACTCAAAATTCACAAACTACTCAACATCCATTCTCTGCCATGTTTAACCCATCATTTGCAAATATGGGCACATCATCTTTACCATTCCAAACACAAATTGGGGTTTCCATACCAAGTTCTGTGTCTTGGTGGCTTAAATGATCAATCTAGTCAAGGGCCGATAAATTATAGTCCAAGTTCACGACATTCAGAATTTTCAAACCATGGCGGTTTAGATGCTATCGATCTCAACGATGATGCTGCTGAAGACCGCAAGCAAGAAAACATTCATTGGAGATGGGAAGAGGATGAATTACTGATAAGTGCATGGTTGAATGTATCGATGGATCCTTTAGTCGGTACCGACCAGAAAGGTGATACATTTTGGAAGCGGATTCATGCATATTGTCAAGAAAATAACGCAGACATGAAAAGAGGAGAAGGTGGTGTCAAGAAAAGGTGGCATAAGATCAACACGGTGGTTCAAGGATTTGGTGGTTGTCACGATCAAGCTTCTCGAAATGTAAGAAGTGGGTCAAACAGTGATGATATACTAGAGTTGGCTCATAAACTCTATTCCACGAAGTATGGAAAAAAATTTACTTTCGAACGACATTGAAATATGCTTCGAAGAGAACAAAAATGGAGAACTCAGTCAACACAAAGTGAAGGTTCGAAGAGAACAAAGTTGAGTGTTTCTGGAACATATTCATCCTCATCTAATCCAGAAACACCGATAAGTGAGGATGTTCATGTGAAGTCTCCAATTCGTCCCCAAGGATCCAAAAAAAAGTAAGAGAAAAGGTAAAGGGAAAGCAAAAATGTCTGAGGGTATTGATGAAGATTGTCTAAACACTCTTCGCTCTTGTTCAATTCGAAAACTAGAATTCATTGAAGATTACAGAAAGGTTAAAGAGAAAGAGTTAGAGGAAAGAGAAAAAGAAAGACAAATGAAAATGGAATATAAAGAAAGGTTGATTGCAATCAAGGAAAAAGAGCTACAAGATTTGATGGAGATTAAAATGGTGGAGATAAAGTCAAAGGAAAGGGAAATGGATATGCAAATACTTCATGCAGACACCTCCACGATGAGTGAAAAACAACGTCCTCTTCATGAAATTGCGGTAGAGAAAATTATTGCAAAGTGGTTTTAGTGATTTTCGTTTGTATTGATAGAACTTATTTTTATTGTGCATTTTAATTTTTATTGTAAGTTTTAATTTTAAATGTCATGTTTTTTATGTATGTTTAATTTTTATATTTTAATTTTTAATGTTCATGTATTTCATTTTAAAACAAATTATTATAAACTACCCGTTATAAATTAATCGTTGCAATTTTAGCTGTTGTAAACTAGCTATTATAAACTAGTCCTTGTAAATTAGCCGTTATAAACTAGCCGTTGTAAAGTAGCCGTTATAAATTAGTCGTTGTAATTCTAGCCGTTGTAAACTAGTCGTTGCAAATCTAGCCGTTGTGAAATAGCCGTTATTGAATGACTTATAAATATGGATACTCACTTAACACATGACATAATAACTAACAAATACTCCTGAAATTTTATTTGAGTCTTCAGTTTGTCACTCTTTCTTATACTCAAATTTTTAATTCAAGACATGGCTGGCAGCTCAAACCAACCCAACAACAAAAGTATCGACGATTTGTTTAATGAAGCATTGTATGGTAGTTTTAAGAAACGTGATAACAATCTTATGGATGATTGGATTGAAGATTTTTTGTTTGATGATTCAGAAGAGCAACAACTTCAACTCATTTTGGAGAAGAATGGCCAAAACTCTTCCTCCAACTCTCGCAGGTGCATAGATAGAGATCGTGAAAAAAGGACATGAACGTCTTTTTCATGACTACTTTGCACCTGATCCGGTGTACCCTCCTGAGACGTTTCGAAGACGATTTCGAATGGGGAGACATGTCTTCCTTCGCATAGTGGAAACCCTATCAAATGTTGATCCATATTTTCAACAAAGGGTTGATGCTACGGGGAAGAGAGGTTTGTCCCCACTACAAAAATGCACTGCTGCCATGTGTGTGTTGGCATATGGAGCTTCTGCTGATGCTGTGGATGATTATGTACGAATAGGTGAGAGCACTGTCATCGAATGCTTGGAGAAATTCGTGGAAGGTGTAATTTCAGTTTTTGAGACTGAATATTTACGAAAACCGAATTCAAATGATGTGCAACGATTGTTACAAATGGCGGAGACTCGTGGCTTTCCTGGCATGATGGGTAGCATTGATTGCATGCATTGGCAGTGGAAAAATTGTCCCAAAGCATGGAAAGGTATGTACATGAGTGGTTATCGAGGAGTTGCAACTATAGTTGAAATTGTGGCATCATCAGACCTTTGGATATGACATGCGTTCTTTGGAGTTGCCGGGTCGAACAATGATATCAATGTGTTAGACCGTTTACCGTTGTTTGATGATGTTTTGAATGGTCGTGCTCCAGAGGTTAGTTACATTATTAACGGTAACAATTATAATTTGGGGTATTATTTAACCGATGACATTTATCCTGAGTGGGCAACATTTGTCAAAACAATTTCTCGACCACTAGGAGAAAAACGAAAATTATTTGCACAGTTTCAAGAATCACAACGAAAGGATGTGAAACGAGCATTTGGAGTGCTGCAGGCTCGTTTTGCAATTATACGTGGTCCGGCACGTTTTTGGAAGAAAAAGAAGCTTGCAAACATAATGAGAGCATGTATTATATTGCATAATATGATTGTTGAGGATGAGAGGGACACTTATGCAGGAAATTTTTCTCAGGCTTATGAATACGATGATGTGGAAAATGGTTTATCACAACCACATTTAGGAGAGGAAAACTTTCCACCGTATGAACGTTTTATACAAAGAAATATTCAACTTCGTGATAAGCAGAAACATCGACAACTAAAGGAAGACTTGGTGGAACATATTTGGCAATTCCACACTGCACGTTCCCAAATCTAGTGTTTAATTTGATTAATATTTAGATTAAATAATTGTTGTTAGTCATATTTCAAATTATGTATTGTTAAAAAATATGTAATATTTATAATTTGTATTAATATGTTAAGTATCTTTTAATTTATTAATTTTAAATTTTTATGTGGTTAATTAATTAATTACAAGTTATTTTTTAATTTTAAATATTGAAAAAAATATCTCATAAACATCAAAATAAATAATAACTATATTAATTATCTTTATTTTAATTAATTAAACATATGAGACCACAATAGGGACTCAAGTTAGTCCCTATTACTGGAGAGGAGAGTGTCTCCTTGGTCCCCATTCCCTCTTTTATGACACAATATACGCGTGGCGGTACTTTTATGACATGTGGGGCCCAAATGGGGACCAAAATTGGTCCCCCCATTGGAGTTGCTCTTAGGGCTGGGTGCGTGAGTGAAAAGGGAGGGTGCTGAGCTATTGAGAGAAAGAGTGTGTGAGTTATTTTTTGTTATTTAATTTTGACAAAAATATGAGTGAGTTTTTTTTTAGCCATTTAGATTTATACCCATAGTTAAAAAAGAATTTGCAGTGACAGATTAATCTAACTGTGGCTATAAATCTTTTATACCCACAAATAAAAATATTACAATAATAAATAAGATTAAAGTATAGAGATACACTTTTTATAGCTACAATTATTAGTTTGCCTCTAAAGGTTATAGTGACAGTATTGAATTAATGTAGGTATACAATACTTATACTTATAGTTTTTATGAATGTCACTAAAGATTAGTAATGACAATTTTCTTGTAGTAAGTGTAAAGAAATTTTATATTGTTATGTATTGTCATGTTAGTAAAATAAAATAATTTTAACCACCTACTCACTTAAAAGTTTTACAAATAGAAATCTATGATTGATTGACAAAATATAATAAAACTTATAATTTTATATTTTAAGTGTATCAAAATTAAATTGAAATTGTATTTTTTATTATTTTTAAAAAAAATCATAATGGGTTATTTTTTTAACTATAGCTTGGTGCATCTAACTTGAGATGATGAAAAGATTAATAATTTGATATTAATGAAATTATTTATTCCTTTCATTTGGGGAGTCGTTGAATTGGTTGTTATATAGTAGCAGGTATATATATATTCAATTGTGGAACTCAAGAAAATGTAGATTTGAAAAGAAGCAGTGACAATATTGATTAATTATGTTAACTCATAAAATTTTCCAGAATTTTATTTTATTTTTCTTGAATAAATATGTTCGATTCCTTGTCTCCAAAAGTTTTCATTTGGTTGACAATTTTCGAAGCCATAATTAAATATGTAAAATCTTAATCAAGTTTGTATCTATCTATGTCAATGTGAACTATAAATGATGATATATGTAAAAATGATTGAGAGAATATTATTTTTTAATTAAAATAATTACTTAACTACTTACAAAATAGATTTAAACATATTTGAAGTCCCTTTATTTTACTTTTTCTTTTTTTTTTTTGTCCCTCTTCCCATGCATCATTATTATATTTGTATTCCAATTCATGGAAACTTGATATTAAGATGATGATATTTATCAAGATCAAAGAAAAAATCCTAAAAATATATATTTATATAAGGGTAAAACTCAAGTAGTTTTTAACATGAGTATTGCTATTTAAACATACATCAATAATTCTAAACATTCAACCTACAAAATATATAATCTAGATTAGATCCTAAAAATTAAATAATGGATATTCAAATATAATTAGAGTTTTAATTTTGATGTACTGGCATTGTAAAAGTAGTACTGACATTGTAAAATATTTTTATATTATCATCCAATCAAAATGTTCAATTTGTATGACTTTTCAAGTAGTGAGATAGAGAAAATACAATCATGACTGACGTAACAACACATAATTGGATGACTGTGTAAAAAAATGGTATACTAGTAAGTGGATTGAAAATTAAATCCATATATTTTATATTCTAACCAAATTTCAATGCCAAATATATAACCTAGATTTGATTTTTTTTTTCTTTTTGCTATCATATAAAATTATTCATCTCATTCTATTAGACTCAATTATCTCAAGAAGATGGGCCTAGATATGGGATGTAGTTTATTTTTGCTTGGGCTAATCTCAACATAACTTTGCTTACTATTATTGCTTCATCTCATTTGCTTGGGCTAATTATAAGTTTAATTCTATGTTTATCCATCTCAGTCCCTCATTAGTTGAGTTGACACAAATTTTAGTCACAGTGTCTCTGTCCCTTACACCAAACAGGATTAGTCCCCATCAATCTTTGTCTTTTGTGTCCTAGGACAGCTACCAAACACTTCCTAAGTTTCACTGTAGTCCAAGCCTTCCACTTGCTAACTGTGATTTAGCGGAGCCACCACTGATGTAGCATCAGGGTCAAAGAAAGGTGCGAGTGTTGCGGTGGATGGTGTCTCACATTCTATAGTGGTACCACTCGTGCCTAGGTAGGAGAACAACATCATACCATAAGTCCTGTTTGAGCTTGGTTCTGCAAGAGTGGCACCATCAGTGGAGGGTCACGGTGTTGCCTCGTCTGGACTAATAGTAGTGACTTCCTCTTCCAACGTGCTACTGGAGCCATCTTCCATAGAAGCTAGGTCATAACCCCCTTGCTGGTGTTGGTGGAGTCTGCTGCATTGGAATCTCTAGTGTGTGGAGGGGAAGTTAGGTCATTGCCATTGGGATCAAAAGACAACCTATTAGAGAAACTATCTTCGATAGTTTATGTGATAGGACTAGCTATGGACCCAATTTCTGAATGTGAAGACCCATCAAAAGAAAATAACCCTTTATCAAAGTGCACATGGCAGGAGACAAAGAAGGATTTCTTTTATAAGTCGAAGAGCTTCCACCAATTTTGGCCAAACGGATACCTGACAAACACATTTGTAGTTGTGACTATAAAATTTATCCCCTCTTCTATTTTGACAATGTACATAGCATAATGAGCCAAACATTCTTAAGTGATCACAACTTGGTCTCTTCCCATAAATAATTTTATATGGTGACTTCTCACTTAGTGTTGGTGAAGGTGTGAGATAGAAGCTTAGAAGAAGCTCAAACCTCACTTTAAAAGCACTTAACCTCTCATTAGCTACATGAGAAGCTCACCTTAGAAGCTCACTTTAGAAGCTAGTCTCAGAAGTGAAGTCACAAAAGCAGAACTTTTGTATATGTATTTCCCACCTCAAGTGATTTGGAAGTCAACATTGAAAAAAAACTCATTTAGTGGCCTAGAACAATGCATAAACACTATCAAAATAGTTGTTCAAAGCAACTTTTGCACAAACCAGCCAATGAGAATTAGATACACTCTCCACTCCATATCTTAAGGCTGAATGAGTCTCAACGGATAGATTTTTGCCTGAATCTACAAATTTCAAGCTCCTTCAATAACCTAAGCTTGCAAGACGTCATTCAAATCAAAATAAGAAGTTCTCAAACTAATCAAATCTATGCAAGAACAATATGAGAAAACTTTAGAAACCTTAAGGAAAATTTTCTAAAGTCTACTATCTCATTCTTTCTTTTACAAATCATTTTTTCCTTTGCAATTTAAGATAAGAGCTATTTAAGGAAACCTCATTGTCTATTCAAATCCCTAAACATTTATTTGTAAAGGTGTTTCAAAAATACAAAATCTTTTCAAATTTGTTCTAAATAGTCTCACTAAGTTATTGTGAGCAAGGTAGCCTAAAATGGCTTGTTAAAGAATATGTGGAAGTCTCTCTCAAGTGTAAGCTAAGCAAAAATTATTTCTATGAGTCAGAGTGAGCAAGAAGTATGTGGTAGAAGAGAAAATCTTCATAGCAAAGCCTGAGAAGGAAATAAAGATTATTTTTAACTTGTGAAAGTTAGTGGAACTCAAATAGTGGTTTGAGAAATTAATGTAGGCTAGGTTTGGCCGAACTCACATAAACATCTCTTTGTGATAATTTCTCTAATTTTCATATACTTTAATGATTTGAATAATTTCATTTTCTAAGACCAATCCTCAAGAAAACACCTTATGGTCTTTGCTCTTTGGAAAGGGAGAAAACTCAACATATCCTATTTTCACATATTTGGATCACATTATTTTATTCTTAACACTAAGGACAAATTTTCTAACACTACTAGAAACTGTCGTATTATCGACTGATTTTTTAGATGTAAATATCGACAGATTTATCAATGGATTAAGCCGTTACAATTTTTAATTATAAATTTTGTTAATTATCGACAGATAAAATTGAAATCATTCATGGATAATGTTCTCCCGCCAAAGAAATTTTTTTTTGTAAGACTCCATTTATCGTCGGATGAAGTTGAAATTATCCGCCGATAAAACCCTATACCCTAAACCCTAACCCTATGTAGTAAAAATTGACGGATGGTATCTGCCAGTAAAACCCTATACCCTAAACCCTAACCTTACATAGTAAATACAGACGGATAGTATCCGCCAATAATAACTTATACTCTAAACCCTAACCTTACGTATTAAATATTGACGGATTTTATCCTCCGATAATAACCCTATACCCTAAACCCTGTAAGGTAATTATCGACAGATAAATTTATTTTTATCCATCGATAAATGAAACACATTGTTTTATTAATTGTACCCGATGAATATCGGCAAATGGAATTAAATCTCATCCGTCGATAATCCAAGTATATGAGGAGTTCAACGGTTCCTCATTCCCCATTTATGCGACTTCTCTCTCTCCTCTGTAACCCTCTCTCTCTGCCGCTTTGTTCACACCTTGGACTGTGGCCCAATCCGGTGGCCCAGTTTTGAGACCAATGATTAGCCCAGAAAGGGTCCAAGAAAATGAACCCAAATAAGGCCCAAGGTCGGACCTCGGACCCCACGGTGGGCGAGTCTAGATCGAGGCCCATTAAACCCTTCAAGGCCCAATAACCGTCAGTGGCCCAAAGGACTTGGATCCGGAGCAGGAACCGGCCCATGACCCGACCCGAGGTCGGATAAGATCAGGCCCCCGATTAGGGCGGCGACTAGAAGCGAGCGGATAGCGACGCCGAGAAACCCGGAGCCACGATCGACACTACGCGGGGCGGCTTGGTACGCCGCAGAAAGCGGGAAGGCCGTTATCCCGAGTCGTGCGGCATGAGCGGCACGGAAATGGCTCCAATCCCCCTCTATAAATAGGGTGTCCCATCACAGTATCAGGTACGCTTTCAGTTGAGTTCTCATACTTACACTAATAATGACTTAAGTTTCGGAGTCCTTTTAGGGAAAACACCCCCAGGGCCTTGGAGAGTAGCTGTGCGAGGAGTCAGATTCCGGCGACAGTTCATACCAGAGCAAAGGTACGGAACATTGGCGCCGTTTTCGGGGACCCACCACAGTACTTTTCGAGGTCGGTTTACCTTCTAAGGGACCGAAGCAAGATCCGAAAACTGGCTAGAACCAAAACAATCGTCCGTCTCGCCCGTCCAGGAGAACCAGGTTATCGGATGGAAGGCACACCGGAAGGACATTGCGAAACGGTTCATGAGGCCGACCAAACGCAACCTCAACCTCCCCCGACTCATCAGGAGACGCTCCTTGGAGGAACGGGAGGAGCTGAAGCTGAATAGCAACCAAGCACGGTTGCTGGGAACAATGAGGTCGGACCCTCTGTTGATCCCGATGTGCGCCAGACAATGCAGCTCATCCGTGATCAGCAGGAAAGGCTCTGACTGCTGGAGCAAGAAATGGTGAAGCGACTTCCTTTGGAGGATCAACTCTGGAGGGAGGAACGCCGAAACCAGAAGGTGGAATAAAATCTCCTCCACGAACGAGGAAAGGTCAAGGACCTAGCCCAGCGCCTCCGAAGGCTTGAGTTGGAGCAAAAAGACCCGGCTAGAAATGGACGAAATGGGCACTCTCGGGAGAAGAAGCAGGAGCGGCCGAGATCCGATGAGCAACGTCGGTCTCGGGAACGCGATGATCGCCAGGAAAGATTGAGAAGATGCCGAGAGAAAGAAAGGGACAGGAAGTCCCAAAATTACCACGAAGAGCGCGAACGCTCCTTTACCTACACCGAGTACCGAAGTACGGGCGGTGGAAAGGGGGGAGGGTTCACGTTCAAGGCTGAAGGGCCGTTGGCCCCACATATTTTGAAGTATAAGATGCCCCAAGGTCGGACCCCACCGGGACTCAAATACGATGGGACCACTGACCCCGAGGAGCATCTGGAGGCTTTTAAATCCAGAATGGATTATGACGGAGCGAAGGATGAGGAACGATGCCGAGCATTCCCGATTACCTTGTTAAAGACGGCATTGAAATGGTATAACCGTCTTCCGCCGAGTTCAATCCAATGCTTCACAGACCTCGCTGCTCAATTCCTGGCTCACTTCACAACCAGGAAAACAAAGCCAAGGTCCGATGTAAGCCTCATGAACATCAAGCAGAAGTAGGGGGAGACGCTAAGAGCCTACTTCGAAAAGTTCAATGCTGAAGCGTTCCTGGTAAGGGATTTGTATGTCTCCAATGCAATCACCCTTTTGATTAACGGACTTCGCTGGTCTCCGTTTGCCGAGTCCCTCTCCAGGTCGGAGCCAACGACCATGGAGGAAATTCAGGACAGAGCGGCCGAATTCATCAGGGCGGAAGAGGGCATGATGGCCAAAATGGAGAGAGAGTCAGCGGAGGACAAGGTCGAGGAAAGAAGAACAGAAAAGTCCCGACCTCAGAAGCCTAGGGAGGAAAGGCAGAGGTCGGAGAAGGATGATCGGGCCCCTGCAAGGGGAAAATTCTCCAACTACACCCCCTTATCACGATCGATAAGTGAGGTGTACAAGGAGATACAACAGACTGAGCGGTTGCCCAGGCCTAGGCCAGTAAGAACAAGGACAAACACAAACCGAGGTCTATATTGCAGCTACCACGAGCAACACATGCATCAGACGGAGGATTGTTACGACATCTGAGATGCAATTGAAGAACTAATCCGAGCTGGCAAGCTCGCGAAGTATGTGGCTGAGCAGAGGGGCCCGAAGAGGAAGAGAGAGAGAAGTCCCGACGATGAGAGGCGAAATCCAAGAAGCAAGAGAAACAAGCCAGAAGACGACAATGAACCCGAAAACAGCTCCGAGGTGGTGAAGACAATTCACACCATCGCGGGGGGTTTTGCGGGAGGGGGAGCAAGCGCTGCGGCAAGAAAGAGGGCGCTCAAAGAAATAATGAGCGTAGACAAGAAGGAATTGGCATCAAAGGCACAGAAGAAAGCCCCGGTGCCAATTATTTTCTCGGACCTCGACAATCCCGGGGTAGTTGCTGATTATGCAGATCCCTTGGTGGTGTCGGTTATAGCCCGCAACATGGAAATTCGAAGGGTTCTAATCGACACGGGGAGTTCTGCCGAGCTGCTGACGAGAAAGGCGTTTGACGATATGGGCCTAAAGGATTCCGACCTAAAGGCCTACGATGAAGATCTTGTGGGGTTTTCAGGGTATGACGTAATTAAGCCTGATGGCTATATCACGTTGTATCTCACAATGGGCACAAAGCCATTGGTGAAGACGGTGGAGGTCGATTTTATAGTGGCAAGAATCAATTCCGCCTACAACATGATCATGGGGAGGCCCACGTTGTGCAAACTTGGGGCAGTAGTCTCAGTGCCCCACCTGGTCATGAAATTCCCCACGGACGACGACAAGGTCATAACTGTGAAAGGATGTCAGATCACAGCTCGAAAATGCTATATCAACAGCCTTAAGGTCAGTGAAAGGACCAAAGGCGGAGATGAGGAGAAAAAAGAAAAAGAAGGAGAAAAAATTGAAAAAGAAAGCAAGGAACAAGAGAAGAAAAGGCCGAGAGTCGAGGTCAACAACGTTGAACTCGATGTGAGATCTCGGAACCCAGTTCGGCCGGAGCCAGAGGGCCAGCTGGAGGAGGTACAGATCGGGGAGAGTCCCGAGAAAATAACTCGGGTCAGTGCTAACCTAAGTCCTGTAGGCAAAGGGGCATTGATCCAATTTCTCAAAAGAAATGCCGACCTCTTCGCATGGGAAGCAAAGGACATGCCCGGGATCAATCCCGAGATCATGAGCCATCATTTGTCTATGTACCCCGGAACTAAGCTGGTGCAACAGAAGAAGAGGAGAATGTCGGAAGAGAAGGCCCAAGCAGTAATTGAGCAAGTCGACGCACTGCTGAAGGCCGGTTTCATCAGGGAGGTCCAGTACCCGACGTGACTGTCTAACGTCGTGATGGTACCAAAAACAAATGGGAAGCTCAGAATGTGTGTAGACTACACCAATTTGAATAAAGCTTGTCCCAATGACCCATTCCCGCTTCCAAGCATTGATAGCTTGGTTCATGCTACATCGGGATTCCGATTCTTGTCTTTCATGGACGCTTACTCGGGGTACAACCAGATCCCTATGAATCCCGATGACGAAGAAAAGACGGCGTTCATCACACCCAGGGCAAACTATTGCTACAAAGTTATGCCGTTTGGTTTGAAGAACGCCGGGTCCACTTACCAGCGGCTCATGAATAGGGTCTTCAAAGCGGAAATCGGTACAAGGATGGAAATCTACATAGACGACATGCTGGTAAAAACGAGAAATGAGGAGGACACGATCTCCGATCTAGAAATCGTGTTCGGAAAGCTTAGAAGCCATGGAATGAGGTTGAATCCTCTGAAATGCGCATTCGCTGTCGAGGCTGGGAAGTTCCTGGGTTTTATGTTAACTCAGAGAGGTATCGAAGCCAACCCAGAAAAGTGCAAAGCCATTCTGGACATAAAGAGCCCGACATCCGTAAAAGAAGTTCAGAGGTTAACGGGTCGGCTAGCCTCATTATCAAGGTTCCTCCCGCTGTCAGCTCGGAAATCCCTACCGCTTTTCGAGCTATTGAATAGGGATGGGAATAGGCCAGGTGGCCTGTCAGGGGCCTTCGGCCTGGCCTGTGGTCGGCCTGGCCTGGCCTGGCCTGATTTTAAAAAATGTCAAGCCCTGGCCTATTTAAAAGCCTATTGTCTTTAACAGGTCAGGCCTAAGCTTTTTAAAAAGCCTATAAAGCCTGTCAGGCCGGCCTGGGCCTGTTAATTTATGAGTCTATTAGTGATTATTTTGATTTCTTCTGTTTATATAGGCATAGGCCTGTTCGGCCTGTTAGCCTATGAACTGTATTAGACTAATTAGTATGTGACATTTTCACATTTTTCACAATTAAAAGGCTTTCTAACAGGCTTCAGGCCAGGCCAGGCTTATGAAAAGGCCAGGCTCAGGCTTAGAAAGTAGCCTATCACAGGTCACAGGTCAGGCTCAGGCCTAATTTTAATGATACACGCTTGGCCTGCTAAGGATAAAGCCTGGCCTGGCCTGGCCTGTTCCCATGCCTACTATTGAAGAAAAAGACGGATTTCAGTTGGACCTCGGATTGCGAAGAAGCTTTCCAAGGCTTCAAGCTATATCTGATGGCTCCCCCGATCCTATCTAAACCAGAGGTCGGAGAGGTGTTGTATCTTTACCTCTCGGTAGGAGAACTGGCGGTAGGAGCAGCGCTGGTAAGGGAAGAAGACAGAGTGCAGAAACCTATCTACTTCGTGAGCAAGGCACTACAGGGTCCCGAGATCCGATACCCCAAGTTAGAGAAGGTTGCATTCGCGTTGATCACAACCGCGAGAAGGCTGAGGCAGTACTTCCAGGCCCATACGGTGGTAGTAAGAACAAATCACCCTATGAGGCAAATTCTACAGAAGCCCGACCTAGCAGGACGAATGGTGTCGTGGGCAGTAGAACTTTCCGAGTTCGACCTGATATTCGAACCTCGGAATGCTGTAAAATCGCAAGCCTTAGCGGATTTTGTGAGAGAGATGGTAGATGAAGAAGAGGAAGAGGTCCAGTGGACCTTATTTGTTGACAGATCGTCAAACCTAAAAGGCAGCGGAGCTGGCATCATCCTAGAAAATAATCTAGGAATCCAAGTGGAGATGTCGGTGAAGTTTGAATTCCGAGCTTCCAACAATCAAGCGGAATATGAAGCCCTGATTGCTGGATTGAAGTTAGCAAATGACCTCGGAGCTCAAGAGCTCACTATCTGTAGCGATTCGCAGATTGTGGTTTCTCAGATCGGGGGCGAGTACCAGGCCCGAGATGAGCAACTAAAAAAGTATCTGCAGATAGTAACCGAGTTACTAAAGCCTCTGCGAAGAGCCGAGGTAAAGTACATACCTCGAGAAGAAAATGCCCGAGCTGACGTGTTGTCAAAGCTCGCAAGCACCAGGCCTACAGGGACGAGCAAAACACTGATTCAAGAAACCCTAGAGAGGCCATCAATTGCAGAAGCGCAAGAAGTCGCGGCTATAATAACGTCACCGAGTTGGATTTCCGAGCTCCTCCAGTATCTTAGGCTCGGAATTCTTCCGGATGATGAGAAAGCCGCGGCAGTGGTGAAGAGAAGAGCTCCATACTACACAGTGGTAGAGGGGCAGTTATACAAAAGAGGGTTCAGCCAACCACTACTAAAGTGCCTAAATGAAGACCAAGCCAAGTACGTCCTCGAGGAAGTCCATGAAGGGGTAGGGGGCAGCCACCTCGGAGGCCAAACCCTAGCACTGAAAGTTATCCGAGCCGGATACTTTTGGCCAACGCTCAAGAAGGACGCGGCAGAATATGTGAAGAAGTGTGTGAAGTGCCAAGAACACAGTCACCACTACAATGCGCCTCCCGAGGAGATGACTCCGATCTTGGCATCATGGCCCTTTGATAAATGGGGCATCGACCTACTTGGACCCTTCCCAACGGCTCTAGGCATGGTGAAGTACTTAATAGTGGTTGCGGATTACTTCACCAAGTGGATTGAGGCGGAACCCCTCGGCACAATAACAGCAGCTCAATGTCGGAAATTCGTTTGGAAGAACATAATAACTCGTTTCGGGGTCCAGAAGGTCATAATCTCGGACAACGGAACGCAGTTCACTAACAAGAAGTTTCGAGATTTCCTACAAGGGTGGAACATTGAGCAGAGGTTCACTAGTGTAGAGCACCCCCAAGCTAATGGGCAATGCGAAGCTGCTAATAAAGTGATCCTAAGGGGGCTGAAGAAAAGGCTCGATGAGGCAAAAGGATCTTGGGCAGAAGAGCTCGGGAGTGTCCTATGGGCCTACAGAACGACGCCGCACTCTACCACGGGAGAAAGTCCTTTCAAACTCTCCTATGGTAGTGATGCTATGATCCCAGTCGAGCTCGGTGAGCCAAGTTTCCGAGTTATCAGCTACAAAGAAGCTCGCAACTCGGAGGCAAGAGAGGCGGAGCTCGACATAGTCGAAGATGATCGGGACACAGCCAAGATCCGAGAAAAAGCCCTCAAGCAGAGAGTGGCAAGAAGATACAACCAGGGAGTTATCCCGAGAAGGTTCAAGAAGGGAGACTTCGTCCTGCGAAGAGCTAACATCGGAGCCCCAAACCCAGGAGAAGGGAAGTTAACCGCCAATTGGGAAGTGCCATACAGAGTGAAAGAGTCCCTAGGAAAAGGAGCCTACAAGCTAGAAACGCTAGAAGAAAAAGAAATTCTGAGGTCACGGAATGCCACGAACCTCAGGAAATTTTATATTTAATTGCCTTAATGTAAGTTGTGATACCTGAGTTCGTACTCTTTCCTACCACGGGATTTTTCCCTAAGGAGGGTTTTTCCCGGGAGGTTTTAACGAGGCGAGCATGAGAAGACATTAATAAAGTGTTCCTTTTGATTTTTACTTTGTTATTTTGATCTGAAAGTTCGAGGTAGTAACCTAACGTTAAAGTAAAACCCAAGTTGGTTAAGACCCCGAGATGGTAAAAAACCCGAGCTGGTTAGTAATTGATTAAATTAAAAACCCAAGTTGGTTAAGACCCCGAGATGGTCAAAAACCCGAGCTGGTTAGTAATTGATTAAATTAAAAAACCGAAGTTGGTTAAGACCCCGAGATGGTCAAAAACCCGAGTTGGTTATTAATTGATTAAATTAAAAAAAACCCAAGTTGGTTAAGACCCCGAGATGGTATAAAACCCGAGCTGGTTAAATTGATTAAAGAAAAAATCCAAGTTGGTTAAAGACCCCGAGATGGTAAAAAAACCTGAGCTGGTTAAATTAATTAAGTTAAAAAACCGAAGCGGTTGAGTGAAATAAGAGCAAGCCCGAAGTGGTTACTGCAATTAAAGGATGATTATTGGTGTAAGGCTAATAAGCTAAAATACTAGCACGAGTAGACACAGCCACGTTGCAAAATCAAAAGTTCTACATATATTAGAAGCGTTATAAGCCGGCACGAACCCCAAGAAGGGGAACCCGGAAAGTATATACAGTATAAAAACCGACACGAACCCAAAAAGGGGAACCCGGATAAAGTAATCATAAAGTAAAAGCAAAAGCTGTCATTACAAACGAAAAAGAATCAAATATCAGGAGCAGTCTCAGTAGCATCGGTGGCAGGAATGCTAGTCTCGGAGGAAACTTGCACAGGACGGACCTCGGGGCCAGAAGGAGAGACAGGTTGCGCTTCCTCAGGCGAATTGGGATCGACAACTATCAGCTTCCCATCCTCGATCTTGGTATACATGCCGACCTGGCCGAGATCAAGGTCGGGGGCAATGATGCGAACCTGGTCCTTGATGAACTAGGCCACGACCAAAGTAGAGTCGACCAAGGTCGCCTGCAGCCCCTCCACCTCGTTGTCAAGCTTGGAAATCCTCTGAGTAGAAGAAAGGCGGAGGTCGTCCAACTCGCTTGTCAGTTCATCAATCCTCCTTTTCCCCTCATCAACTTCAGAGGCGAGACTTCCCCGACCATCTTCGGAAGCTTTTAGCTCACCCTGGTAAAGGAGAGCTCCTCCTCGGTGGCCTTCAACTTCTCCTTCGTGTCCTTGAGGCGAGCTTCGAGGGCCTCCACCTTCCTGTTGCTCGCGTCCTGGGCTTTTCGAAGGGCATCAAGTTCCTCCTCAACACCCTGACCCAGCACCACTAAGGGCTCCACATGGTGAAGGACAGAGATTGTCTTCACTAGAGCCCTCTCACTCCATTGAAGAAAGGTGTAGAGGTTGGTGGCTTTATTGAGCTCGGCGGCCGCGGCAGGATTATGGATTTCCCGGGCTATCATCTCCGGGAAGTTATAATCCTTATCAAAGGGTGAGAGACCGGAGGAGCCGCTGGGCTCGTGCTTCCTCTTCTTCCGAGCCTCCAGAGGCTCAGAAAGGCCCAGGTTGAGGCCCTCGTCCATCACCAGATCCTTGCGTTTTGCGCCGGGGGGAGGAGCAGCGGTGGCAACCACAACGGGCGCCGAGGCAGAGGCAGCCGCAGGAGCCTTGGTGCCCGAGCCTCCCACAGCTGCTTTTTTCTTCTTCTGCGAGAGACATAGAGCTCGGAGGGCATCCAGGTTGGCTGTGCCCGTCATTGTATCTGCAACAAAAAGAAAGAAGCCGTTATATAAAGTTATTTTGAAAGAAAGAAAGACGGAACAGGAGAAATATCGTTACCATGTTCCTTTTGGAAGTCCGAGTCGCTCCCCCGAATTAACTTCTTTAAGGAGACGTTCTTCTCCCTATGGGAGTCAAGAAACAGCTGGATAATACCAACTTCAGCCTCGGTCAAATCTATGTCCTTAATGTCTATGGTATAGACATTCTTATTCCAGTAAAGGGGAAACCGAAGTTCACCCCTGTCGGAGAGCCAGAAGGGGACAGTGTTTTCCGCAGCACGAACTCGGAAATATACCTCCTTAAAGTTATGCACAGAATCCTCAAAGAGGGAAAAAACCTTCCGACCTGAGTGAGCTCGGAATGAAACCCACCCTTCAGTTCCGTGGGGGAGGGTGACGGCAAAGAGATAGAAGAACACCCTCAGGGAAGGAGGGACCCCGAGGTGTTCGCAGACCCTCTCGAACCCTCGAACCATGGCCCAAGAGTTGGGGTGAAGCTGAGAAGGGGCGGCCCAGACGGTTCTAAGTACCCGTATTTGAAAGTCGGTAAAAGGGATGCGAACCCCGATCCGAGTCAGAAGAAGGTCGTACATGTAGAAGAAGTCCCCTGGCTCTTGGCCGTTGTTGAAGGGGACCCTTTCATCAGCCGATGGGGCCTCGATAACGTACTAACCAAAAGCTCCTTCAGCGAATAATTGTTCGTGGGAGTTGACAGCGGTAGCGTAAGCCTCGTCAACAACCGAAACTATGTCGAGGGCTTCTTCCCCGGCCCAATCGTATTAATCGTTGAGTAGAAGCGGACGTTGGAGCTCTAGCTTCAGACGCTTACCCATTACCTACAAAGGAAACCATTCAAAATAGTTTAAAAACTGTTCTCGAAAATCGGGGTTTGACGTTTTAAATGGTTTCCAATGAAAGGAAAAAGGGGGCATATCGGATCCCAGTTAAGGGATGCCGAGCTCCGACGTCACCGCTCCGAACAAATAAAAAGCGAAGATAAAAGGAACCCCATTGGATCCTTCAGCTCGGACCCGAGACGATGGAGCCCCAAAGAGGAGCAGCCGAGGTCCGAGATTCGAGGTCATGCATCCAGACATTTCGGTAAGGAAACATGGCGGAAATAAGGGCGAAAAAGGGGGGAAACACCCTATCGCAACTTGCAACAAAACCATGGGACAATAAAATGCCTAAAAGAAACTTAAAACCCAGAAAATGGGGCCACTCATAAATGGTGTAAAAGACACAGAAGCAAGGGAAGAGGCGAGCGAATGCCATGACCAAAAAAGCTTCAAGAAAGTGCCAAGAACCAGTAAAAAGTGCCAAGAACCAGTAAATGGAAGAGAGAAACTTACTCAGTTCGAAGAATATAAAACGACCAATGATGGTGGTTGAAGAAGATAGCGAACTCTGAAGCCTCTCACGGCGGCGTATTCCAGACAAGGGACGGCGTACGGCGAGGGGAACAAGAGAAAATCGCAAAGCAAGGGAGGAGGAGAATCGCGAGAGTGGAAGTTGAAATGAAGAAGAAGCATAGTGACCCCCTAGGCGATATTTATACCGCCAAAAGGGCTGGGGCAGAAGTGTCATTTCACGACCCCAAACAGGGGCATTATCGGCATTTCACGGACAAAAGCAGGGGCAGTTTTGGAAGACGCAAAACTCATCTCGGAAACGCTTCGTCTCCAGCTGACACGTGTCACGCATCTAGCGGCACGATGGGACGTGAAAAGACATGCGTCAGAGATAGGGTGGCGTGGATTTCGAGGCGCCTCTTGGTGTTTCAGCTCGAAACTCGGGCTCCGCCCGAGCTCCGAGCTGGGGGCAATGTTCACACCTTGGACTGTGGCCCAATCCGGTGGCCCAGTTTTGAGACCAATGATTAGCCCAAAAAGGGTCCAAGAGAATGAACCCAAAAGGGCCCAGGTCGGACCTCGGACCCCACGGTGGGCGAGTCCAGATCGAGGCCCATTAGACCTTCAAGGCCCAATAACCGTCAGTGGCCCAAAGGACTTAGATCCTGAGCAGGACCCGGGAACCGGCCCATGACCCGACCCGAGGTCGGATAAGATCAGGCCCCCGATTAGGGCGGCGACTAGAAGCGAGCGGATAGCGACGCCGAGAAACCCAGAGCCACGATCGACACTACGCGGGGCGGCTCGGTACGCCGCAGAAAGCGGGAAGGCCGTTATCCCGAGTCGTGCGGCGTGAGCGGCACGGAAATGGCTCCAATCCCCCTCTATAAATAGGGTGTCCATCACAGTATCAGGTACGCTTTCAGTTGAGTGCTCACACTTACACTGATATTGACTTAAGCTTCGGAGTCCTTTCAGGGAAAACACCCCCAGCGCCTTGGAGAGTAGCTGTGCGAGGAGTCAGATTCCGGCGACAGTTCATACCAAAGCAAAGGTACGAAACACGCTTCTCAACCAGTTTCCGCTATTGTGGGAGCTCCGTTTGGCCATCTAAAGGTACCTACAGGTTAGTCTCTCTCTCTCCTCTACATTTTAATCGGTTTAAAATTTTTTTTAGAGGTTTCTAATTAGATCTCATTTTTCGTAGCCCTCCACCGCTGTCGTCTACCACCGGAGTGCTGCCCAGCCGCCGTGAAAGCTTCTCCTACTAGTTGATCTTCAATTAGGTATTTTTTTTCATAATTTTTAAACTTTTTTTTTAGTATTTTTAATTATTTATAATTCAGTTTTTATTTTTTTATATTTTTTGAAATGATGAAAATATATTTTATGTATTTTCTGGTTAAAAAAAATTATTTTCTGATTTTTTGTAATTTTATTTTTGTATTTTTTATATTTACTACATACTTTTGTAATTTCTGTATTTATAATTATATTTTTGTAATTTCTTTATTTTTGTATATTTTTGTATTTTCTGATTTTGTATTTCTGATTTTTGTATTTTTAAAATAAACACGATCTGAACAATTCCCAATCAGTAGAATATAAAGATAAACAAAAATTATTCGGTAAAATACATTTTTAAACATGAACCAATCGATAAAATATGATTTTCTTGCAAATTAATTGGTAAAATATAATTTTCTCGTGAAGCTAATCGGTGAAACAAAGTTTTCTCATAAAATAATCGGTGGAAATCACAAACACATAATTTATGGCATAATCTAAACAATAATGCTACGTGTACAACAGAGATATGTCCAACAAGTATCCAATGTGTGTTATACATGATATGAGATGTGTGCTATACGTATATGTGCTATACAAATAGCACACATCTCATATCATGTATAGCACACATTGGATACTTGTTGGGCGTATTTCTTTTGTACAACAAAAATTATTGTAATCTAAACCATACCTCTTGAAGACCTCCAAGTTGTGCTAGAACACCCTTTCTTTAAGCATACCACAGATACTCTCTCTCACACGAGCCTCACGAATGGTAGTATTTGAAGAGAGATCCCGTAAGAAGAAACATAATCGGTAGAATGATAGAGTTTGATGAGAGGATTAAGAATATGTGGTTCTTTTTGTGATCGGGCAAGGATAGAGATGAGTTTCAAGGTGTAGAAAAGCTATGACTTTAGAGCTTTGAATATGAGATGGAATGGTGGAGGCATAAGTGTTCAAATGAGGCGTAGAGATAGTTCATATAATGTTTCTAGGGTTTATTCAAGTACGGACCTATCCGCAATATTAAAAAGACATGGTAGGGGCCAAAACACAATAAAACACACTAATAACTCACTATGTGTAGGTTGTAATCGGTTACAACAATGCTGTAATCTATTACACCCTGTTAAAATTGGCCAGATTTGAAATCTGCAGCTCGTAATCAATTACAAATCCGTGTAATCGATTACTAGGCTCCTTGAAAGCCCCTAAGCACGTTAAAAACGTTCTAACTCATGCAATAACCTTACATATAGCATACCCACCCTCATACACGAATAAAATACTTTTAAAACACGTACTTTGCACATAACACATAAGGGTATATCTAGGAAAAACTTGTCTACTCAAACTTATTTAAATTCTAACTAAGGTCAGTTACCCTTAACTTCGCCTAATTAGGACTTAATAAAAGTTGGGATGCTACAACATGCATGGAACACATGAGGGAGAGAAGGGAGATAGGCTATGGTCTTTTTTTGGTACACCTCAGAAAGCTAAAGGCCCAAACTTGGTTTTTAAGGCGAGCCCAATTACACAGAGCAAAGGAGACAAAGCTGGCCCATCTAGAGTGACAAAAGCAGTTGCTAGAAATGGATCTAAGGGGAAGGAAAAGGCCCATTTACCTACTATTCCAAGACCAAGACTAAAAAGGGTACGAGTCGCTAGCCTGCCTCAACAGGGAGGGATTATTTTAAAGAGGTGACTATTGAGAGATTTGCTCAAGATCAGGCGATTCATAACGGTAAGGGAAAGAAGGTGGTCGATGAAGGGAAGTGTGAAAGCATCCAACATGACACCAGTTAAGGCAAGAGTGGGGTCTTGGCCTTACCTTTGCTTCCACCTGGTTGTTATGATGAATATCATTTCTTGGAATGTCAACAAGAGATGAATGTTGGGGGCGTGAGACTAGTGAAGGAGTTGGTTGCAAAGCATAAACCTGATGTCTTTGTTATTTTGGAGCCGCATTGCCAATTTGATAAAGCCACAGGGTTTTGGGTCAAGTTGGGTTATGGTCTTGTCGCTATGTCTGAGGCGATTGGTTTTTCAAGGGGAATTTGGGTTCTTTTTCACATGGGGATTGTGGAGAATGTGGTTAGTGTCTTCAATCAGGCGATTACAATGCTCTTGGGGAATGGTCAATATACTTGGGCCCTAAGTGCATTTTATGGAAGTCTTATTCCATCATCAAGAGATTGCTTGTGGAATTATATTATTAACATGTACAACACTATAAATCACCCTTGGATGCTGATTGGGGATTTCAATGAAATTCTTCTTCCGAGTGAAGTGAAAGGAGGAGATTCCTCTGTTAATAGAGCTATGAATTTTGTTGATATGGTGAATTCATGTTGTCTCTTGGACATTGGATGTATGGGCACAAATTTTACTTGGAATATAACGGTTCATAGGAGACGATTGTTGGTAAAGAGATTGGACAAAGCCTTAGTAGATGCTAGATGGAGAACCATGTTTCCCGGAGCTATTTTAGAATCTCTTCACATGGTTTATTCAAACCACCACCCACTTCTTCTTAGGAGTGAGGGTTTAGATCAACAAATGACAGTAAGACCTTTTCGGTTAGAAGCTGCATGGACTCTGCATGATGATTTCAAAGTGTAGTATCCTCAGCTTGGATGGTAAATGGTGGAGGAATCATGGCTAGCCTAGAATCAGTTAGAAGGAAAGCTCTGTAATTTATTTATAGAACCTTTGGGAATATTGAAGAAGAAGATTTTAGGAAAATATATAGCCGTAATTCGAGAAAAATTGGAGCGAGTGGATTCAATTTCAGCTGGCGTTGCTTGAGGGGGAGCTTCAACGTGATTACTCTCAAGTCCTTTAGCAAGAAGAGGAGTTGTGGTCTCAAAAATCATATGAAAAGTGGATTAAGTTGGGTGATAGAAATACAAATTTCCTTCATACCTAGACAATAATGAGAAGACATAGAAATAAAATATTTGCACTCTTTCTTAGAGATGGCTCTTGATGTGTGGATGATTATATCTTAAAATAAGAGGCCAATGATTTCTACAAGAATCTATTTGGCAATACTGAGTAGGTGGATCCTTCTTTGTTAAACATCCTAGCTTTTCCTAGGATTGATGAAGGGGACTATGGGGTGCTGACAAGACCAGTGACTAAGGAGGAAGTGCTTTGGGCTCTTAAGGGTATGAAATCCTTGAATGCCCCCATCCCGGATGGACTTCACACTCTATTTTTCAAGGAGTATTGGGCAATTATTATGGGAGATAAGGTGTGCTATGGTTAAAGATGCATTTTGCTATGGCTCCTTTGATCCTGCATTGGCTGAAACCCTTTTAGTTTTAATTCCAAAAGAAGACATCTAACCAAAATGAAGGATTTCAACCAATTATCTTGTGCAAAGTTTTGTATAAGTTGATCACCAAGGTATTGGTGAGTGGATTAAGGCCGTTTCTGCCCAATATCATTAGCCTAATGCAAACTTGATTTGTTCCTCAGAGATCAATTTAAGATAATTCTATTGTGGCTCATGAAGTCCTTTGATCCAACACATGAAGAAGTCTAAAGCTAGGGACGGGATAATAGCTTATAAGATTGACCTAGAGAAAGCTTATAACAGGATTGATTGGAGGTTCTTCTGGTTCATTCTAATGAAGTTTGGTTTTCAAATCTGCATTATGGTTCTAATCCTGTTTTGTGTGTCCTTTTCCATATTATCAGTTCTTTAAAATGGAGGGGAACTCCCTGCTTTCACCTCTGCCCAAGGTCTTAGACAGGGAGATCCAATGTCTCCTTATTTGTTCATTCTTTTAATGAATGGTCTTAGTGCTCTGATCTCTAGTAAAGTGGAAGATGGAAATTGGAAACCGATTAAGGTGGCACAGGGAGGCCCTGGGATTTTACATATGGTTTTTGCTGATGATGTTCTCCTTTTTGCAAAAGCCACTACAACTCAAGTCAGGTTGATCTACCAAATCCTTGATATTTTCTGCAAAGCTTCTAGTTTGCGGGTTAATGTAAGTAAATCTAGAGCTATGTGCTCCAGCAAAGTGTCTAGGAGAAGGAGAGATCTTTTTGCTTCAATCTCTTCTGTTAGATTTGCTTCAGGGCTAAGGAAGTATCTTGGTTTACCCTTGACTGGCAGGAGAGTGAAAAAGGGTTATTTTACTTTTAACATGGATATGATGGGCCATCGGCTAGCTTTGTGGAAGAGTAAGCTTTTAAATAGAGCGAGAAAGCTTACTCTGGCCAAATCTATATTAACTTTAATTCCTATTTATAAGATGCAATCTTTTTTGCTGTCGCAAGCCACTTGTGATGCAATAGATAAAGGCATAAGAGATTCCTCCAGAGCTCTAGTAGCCAAGAAGAGGGAATTCATCTTGTTAACTAGGAGGTGATCACCCGAAGTAGATCAGATGAAATCTAATATTTCCCTCCTTGGAAAATTGGTGTGGGGCCTTATTACTAAGGAAAACAAATTATGGGTTGATGTTCTCACTCAAAAATATTTAAATGAGATTAATATTCTTAATGTTCAAAGTAATGGATCCTCTTCTCCTGTTTGGAAAATGATCTTTAAGGCTACTAGTCATCTCAAGGATGGGTTCCAAATTAGAGTGGGCAATGGAGAAGCTTCTTTCTGGTTATATAATTGGACTAGAGATGACCCCTTCTGCCAGCACGTGCCTTATGTTCATATTTGAGATACTCAGACAAGAGTTCAAGATCGTTGGTTTAATGCGGAATGAGTCTTCAATAACTTATTTACAATTGTTTTTGTTTATGTCCAAGAACTTATCTTTGAAGTCTTTGTCCCTTTAATTCTTCACCATCAAGATACCTTGTGTTGGAAGGCTCATCTGTCAGGCTGCTACTCGGCATCTTCGGCTTACAAGTGAGTGATTGACCAGTAACAGGTACAGGAGTGAGGGTGCTTGGAAGTGGATTTGGAAGTTGAAAACCCCCTTCAAAACAGGTTTTTTTTTTATCTTGCTTATCTACCACAACAGTCTCCCGACCAATGTGCTCAGAGTTAGTCATAATCTTGCTCACTCTAAAGTTTTCAGTAGGTGTGGGGTGGATGATAAGACCACCATTCACTGCCTCCGCAATTGCCTATATGCCTCTCAAGTCTAGTTGAAGCTTAGTTATGGGGAACATAAGGACTTCTTCGGTGTGAGTTTAGATCTTTGGGTGCGCAAATATGCTAATGGGCCTTACTCTATCATTTTCTTGTAGAGATTTGGAAGATCTGGTATGCTAGGAATAAATTGATCTTTGATAACACATTTGTTCCATTTTAGAAGATTGGGCATGAGATTAGGATATTGGCTGCAGATTTTGACAGATCCTTTCGCAATGAGTCAAACACCAGGGGCAGTGTGGATGTGTGCTAGAGCCCTTAATTGCAATTTTGTAAAGCTTAATTCAGATGGTAGCAACCTAAGTTAGGGGAAAGCTGATTATAGGGGAACTCTTAGGGATAGCCATGCCAGGTGGATTGTTGGGTACTCTAGTAGTTGTGGCCATCATGACATTGGGGTGCTGAGCTTATTGAGCTTAGAAATGCTTTACAACTTGCTAAGGATCAGGGCTTCACCAGGATCATGTGTGAAGTGGATTCTTTGGATGTGTTTCGACTTTTTAGTGACAACGCTCCAGCCACTCATCTCTTTATATAGGGATGATTCATTATATCAAGAGTTTGATGAAGTGTTTCAATGTTTGTTCTATTGAGCATTGTTCATACCCCGTGTAAGAAGGCCTAAATTGACGACCCAATTTAAACTAAGATAAAGCAATAGTCCAAAAATAAGGCCCAACTCGGAGCTCGATCGGCCCATTCGTGAGGGAATCGACTTGGGCCAAGGTCCAGTAAATATAATGAGTATCCCAATAAAGTAAATGAACTAGAACTCGAGTCATGGGAGTGATTCAGAAACCCGATCTGAGATAAATGGAACCTGACCTGAGGTGGACAATCGGGTTCAACCTAGCACGTAAGGAGGGGGTCCCGATAGAGATGGATAGAGATGCCGAATTTCCTAGAGCCATAATATATACTTAGAGGGGTTGTGCACGCCACAAGAAAATATAATCGACATTGTCGTTATCCCGAGCTTCTTGGAGGCGATTACTGAGGTTTCATCTTGAATCTCTCTAAATAGGGGTGTCATTCAATTGTTCGGGTACGTACACTTTACAGTTAAGTTCTCATATTAGTGCACATTCTGACTTAAGCTTTAGAGTCCTTGTAAGGAACCAGCCCCCAACGCCTTGGACATTAGGAGCAGTGTGTGTAGTCAAAGTATGGCAGCAGTTCTACATCGGTGTAAAGCAAAAAACAAATACATTTGTGTGGTTGTATGTGTGTTTAATGTCATAGGTTTTGATAATGTCAAAATTGGATTAAATGTTGTTATCTTGAAAAGCAAAGTAATCAAGTCACATGATGAATATCTAGATTGATCTCGAAGATATTGAAGATCAATTAGTAAGGTCATTTAGATTAAATTATGTACATCTCAAGATAGATAAAATGAATGACCACAATTCTTATGAAATTGGTTTTCAAAATGATTTTATGAAAATAGTTAAAGTTTCAAAACTATGTGTTAAAACGTTTTGTAAAATATCTTTGACAAGTTTTGAAATATTAGAAAATTATTTCAATATGTTTGGAAATTATTTTGACTCTTAAAGATTTCAAATTTGAATGAAAAGGCACGATGTAATTGATTACAAGAGTCTTGTTAGCAAGATGTGTAATTAATTACAAAATGTTAAATTGATTTTATTTGAAGAGTCACATTGGTTCATGCATACAATGATTGAAACTCTATAAATATCAATGGTTTCTAATTCCAAATATAATGGAGAATCATGAGAGACATATTCTAAAAGTGTTTTAACATCTTTCTCTCACTTTTTCTAATCTCATGTGGTCAAATTCTTTCTATTCATTTTGAAATAACAGGATTGAGTTATCAAATTGGATATTTATTCTTTGAGAGAGTTCTCTTTTTTTTCACACAAATTGTAAGATTAATTGAAATAAAGTGATTAGGTGATAATCACTTTGGTTTGGGTTTGCTTGATTGGAAGGGTGGGGTATCCCTTTGGAACAATCAAGTGTTGTAATCTTGTTGAAGATTATAGTGGACTATTCAAGTGGAAGACTTGGAACAGGATGTAGGCATAGAGGTGTGGCCCAACTAGTATAAATCTCTTGTGTCAGTTTTCTCTTCCTTTACTCTTGTTATTTTCGCATTTATCATATATATTTTATACTACATTATCACTTTATCCATCAACACATAAAAGGAGTTCAAAAAGTTTTTAATTGTCATTTCTACTCAATTCACCCCTCTTTTGAGTTATTAGAGGTCACTTCGACCAACAATTTTTAGAGAAGGAAATCAGTCAGCTGACTACCTTGCCAAGCTTGGGGCTTCCAAAAACAATGGCTTTCACATTTGGGAAACTCCTCCGTTGGGTATATATAGAGCCTCTGGTGGCCGCAGATATGCTTTGGGGATTATCTCTAGCCGTGTTTCGTAGTTTCTCATTTTCTTTCCTTTAACAACTTTACCAAAAAAAAGTAGCTTCTTTCTTTAAATTAAAACTTAAAATAAAAATATCATATATATATATATATATATATAATATTAATTGATATTAATTGATATCAATTCATATATATTTCTAATATAATTATAATTTGGATTTTGATTCGTTACCATGAAAAATATATAGTATCGATACCCAATTGATGTATGTGTTAAGTAAAATCGATTTATGGATAAAATTAATTTAAATTTTTTAAACTTAAATAACTTGTAAAATATTAGATATGTAATCTTTAAAAATTAATTTAATTTATATTGATACTCTATAACTTTATCAATTTATAAAAAAATCTTATTCATAACTTGCCATTAGATCGAGAGAGAGCACTATGCGAGGGAGAGGGGGAAGAGAAGGTGCGATCGAGAATGAGGCTCGACCAGGAATGTTGAGATTGCGGCCACCGTGCTTCGCGCGTACCGAATTATATTTACCTAAATATGTAATAGCAGATTAAACACATAATTGGATATTACTGGTACCCAACAAAAATATTGGGTACCAAATAAATGCCGTTTTAATTTATATACTTTATTTAGCTTTAAGAAAATTAAGAAAAGTAACATAAGTTATTAATAACTTTTTTATATGCACACTAAATGCAGCGGAGCGGTCAAAATTTATATATGTATATGGATAGATATAAATATGTAGCAAAAGATCTCAATCGAAGATATAATAACAAACTACTCTTGGAGACAACAATCTAGGTAGAAGTATAACACGAGAAAATATGGTGAATGTTTCAGTCAATATTGGCTTGGTATTTGTTGTGTTCGCCTTGATGGTTACCAATGGTATTTTTCTTTTCATCGTTCTATCTTTATGCATGGAAACAAATGCATGTAAAGTTTTAAGAAATTTTATTCATTATAGTGTTAGGAATTTTATTATTCTATTGGAATCATATCATGCCTCATATGTAAACAACAAGTTTCATCTCATGGGATCGACTATATAGTCAAGCGATATAATACGCCTTGTTGTGAATCATGTTTGAATTTAGTCCATTAATCCTCAAATTTTCATTGATAATCTTTTTTATTTATTGTTTTCTCGTGTCTCCCTGTATCCCTTATTATCGCAATATCTTGTATCTGATACACCATTTTGATTGGTGTAGTTTTGGTGTTCATGCCTCATATGTATATTTAATAGAAATTTAGTAGAAACTTTATTATTTACTATGATCACTTACACATAACTCCTAAACTTCCTGGTGCTTATGGTTACCCAAACACTGTTTGCATATCCAATAATATATACGTATAGCATACATCCTGTAATATGGATAACACACGTTGGATACAAGTTGAACGTATTTCTGTTGTACGTCAAACATTATTGATGCATATCACATTTCTAATGTACTAATTATGTTGAAATTGTATAAATCTTTTGCAGGGCTTGGTTTCATAGGGACAACAAGAAGCATGATGTCTCAAGGTAAATGTGAAGATGATACAATGTGCATATTGCCTGATTGTGTAGGAAAAGCTATGTGTCAAAATGGCACTTGCAAGTGTCTCATACGACCCAATGCAAGCTCACAACAAGAGTGTCATAGCGATCATAACTGTGAATCTCATTGTCTTCCGCCGTGTGATATTGCTTATTGTGACAAAGTTAATAGTAAATGTTATTGCGAATGTTGAAAGCAATTCATATGCTATAAATTAGTTATTGTTGATTCCCAGAATCAATTTTATGAAAAAGGCTTGAAGCCTAGAGTACTTAGTGAGTATTTTTATACAGGTTGATGAAAAATGTCATTTAGTGTGTGTTTGTTTCAAATAATCTTGTCAAAAAAGTAGATTTCCAAATTAAAAAATCACAATTATATAAGTTATTTATATATGCTTTAATTTCCACTACTTAAAAAGAAGTGTTGATATTAGTGTTCACTACTTACAAACTAAACGCAACTTAAAAAATAATATCATAGCTTCATAAAAAAAAAAAAACGTATGCCAAAATAAATTGAAATAATCACACCTTCAAAGTGATTCAAATGTAAGTTCTTGAATATCAAAGTAATAAATAATGAAGAGTAATGTACAAAAGAGTTACATCCTCATAACAATTACTACCTAATTTTTTTTTATTTGTCTGTTTTAATTGCGCACATGGATTAAGGAGGTATTTTATAATATCTAAAATTTAGAAAAATTTAAGCATCTTATACAATATTGTTCTTATCACGCATTATCTCTCTTCTTAATTATTTACTAAATTTATTCTCTTATATTAACTAAGGGTATAATTGTAAAAAATTAATAACAACAACCTAAAATTTCTAAATAGACAAATAAAAACAGAAATGCACGTTTCTAAAATGCACAAATTAAAGAAAACCGAGGGAGTATAAAAGAAAAACTGTCAATGCCATTAATAAAAGTAAATGAGTCTTAGGCAAAACCGATTGCCATTAATGGAGTTAGGGGAATGATGATAAACACTTCTTTAATAAGAAAATTAAATTCGTACTTATACCATTAACTTTATTTTGACTAGTTGTACTCGTGCAAAAGAAAAATAATTGATATTAGGAAGATATATTACTATTTTTCAGGGTGTTATTAGATGTAATAATGAAGAATGTTACGTGTATAATGAAAATTGTATAATATTTATACAATAATTATATTCTCCATATAATGAAAATCAAGAGTCAAATTAAATACCTAAAATGAGGAGATTAGAATACAAATTTCTTTCATGCAAAGTGTAAGCTTCAATCACACTCAAATATGCCTCATCCCAAAAATAGGGGATACTAGGGACATGACTCACATCAGGCCAATTAGTCTATGCTTTGTGTTATATAAAATTATGGCTAAAATTATGGTTTATAGGCTATAACAGCACATGAACAAGATCACTAGTACAAATCATAGTGCTTTCATGAAGGGAAGATTGATTTTTGACAATATCTTAGTAGCTCATGAGTTCATGCATCTTCTTAAAAATAAAAAGCATGGTATTATAGGAGATATGGCCTTCAAGCTAGATATGAACCTATGATAGAGTGGAATGGTTATTCATATGGTTCATGATGGGAAAGGTTGGTTTTGACTCTAAGTGGATTAACTGGGTGAAGGAGTGTGTTGAAAGTATGTCTTATTCAGTTTTAGTGGAAGGTCAGCCCTATGATTTTATCAAACCACAAAGAGTAATTAGGCAGGAAGACCCATTATCACCATACCTCCTTCTTTTGTGTGTTGAAGGGTTGTCTTAGATGTTGTTCAAAGCTGAAATAGAAGACAAAAATCATGGTTTAAAGATTAGCAGATATGGTCCTAGAGTTTCTGATCTTTTCTTTGTTGATGACTCAATTCTTTTCAACACAATTACTCCAGAGCAGTGTGATAATGTTATGACTATTTTGAAAGAGAGTATGAAAGGGTTAGTGGTCAACAAGTGAATTTGAAAAAATTAGTAGTTTTCTTTATTAGCATCTAATGTCCCATGTATATTTAGAATTGGAAATATTTGGGGCACAACAAAAATCCAGTCAATATATTATGCACAACATTATAATATAAAATGCACAACGTATATTATATGCAATGCATAACATATATAATTTATTGTACACAACATATATCACATGTTGCAACATCATCTTTCTTTACAACATGTAATATATGTTGTGCACATCATGTGATATATGACGTGCACAACATGTAATATTCGTTGTGCAATTTGTATTATATAAGTCGTGCACAATTTATTGACTGTTTTGGCTAGTTTTTTGTTGTGCCTTAAACAATGCTCATGTAGAACACATCTAGCTAATATCACACTCATACAACATGTTGATTCACAAGACAAATGTCTTGGACTTCCTTCGATTGTTAACAGATAACTATAGTTGGGATGAAATTACTTACCCTAAAACGACATTTTTTCATGGACTACCTTGTCCACTTAAATTTTTTTGTATTTGATGTGACAAATAACTGTAGTTGGCACATTTAACATTCACATAGAACTTCTCTATTAGTGCATAATAGTGTGATGAGTTAACCGGGGGATGGATTTGTCCAACGATTAAAAATTTTTGGGACTACAACTTGAATTAAAATAGTTCAGGGACGAAAGCGACCAT
Organism: Aeschynomene evenia; assembly: GCA_013621005.1. Lineage (NCBI taxonomy): Eukaryota > Viridiplantae > Streptophyta > Magnoliopsida > Fabales > Fabaceae > Aeschynomene > Aeschynomene evenia. The sequence goes on along the minus strand of CM024269.1, from coordinate 15,824,518 downwards.
TCATGAAAAATTCAAGGACAAATTTAGATATTTACTCTTTAAATTAAATTTGTTCTTTCATGACCATATTAACTTTGTTATTTTTAATTTAAATTTAGTCACCTATATCTTATTAAATGTACATAAATGTTAATGATCATCCATTTATATATTGCTAATTTTCTAGGCATAGTTTGACCTCTTTTCCACTTCTATAAACATACAAATGAAATGATTTCACTGGATAAAAATGTAAAATACTTTTAACACCGCCCGCAAGTAAGTGCATGTATCAAAATCAAATTCTATTTAATTTTTTCATTACATTTCATACAAAATCCCTGTTTTGATTCACCATCATCTTTCCCTTCCCACTAGTGAACACAATGTCAAGATTATAAAGCACAGGAACCATAGTCATAGAGCAGAGGAATACCAAAACAGGGCCAAAAATCCAAAGCAGCAAAGGAAGAGCAGTATAAAAAAGCCTATTCCCAACAGTGTTCAAAATGAACCCTCTCTCCAATATCTCACTAATATATTCAGGAGTCACCAATGACATTGGGTCCTGAGGGGTATTGATTAGTATGTTCACTTGGTTTATGAACCTTATGGATAGTGAATAGCAGAGGAATGAGAAGAGGAAGATTGTGAGGAGAGTGACATATTTTAGTGCCACCATGAACTCACCATGAGCACCATAGACTGTGTCATTGAGTGGCTTCTTAACACTGTATGTGCTACTTATAACTGCTGCTAGTCCTGAACAGAGGAGGATGGAGGTTGTGGCCATTAAGGTGCAACCCATGATTGTGTTCCTTAGTGATTGAACAGCCAGGATGTTTTTCTTGTCATTGTCCTGTGCAATAAACAATATGTCTATTTAGAGTCTGCTTGGTTAACAACAAAACCCCACTTGTAGTAAAAACAAGGAAAATGATATATTGACTCTCCAAATGAATGTCTCACGTGGACATCTAAATTTTAATGCCAAATAATGATATCGTGATGCCAAAATAATGATCCTTGATGCCAATTTTTTTTTTGGATGTCCACTTGGGACACTCATTTGGAGAGTCCATATAGCATTACCCTGAAAATAATCCAAACCATTTGGGAAGGAGTAAAGTGGTTTATTTTACATTTTTAGTTTTTAAATAAATGAATAACTTTTAAAATAATTGATTCTAATAAGGATTTAATTTTTATCTGACAATGTACCATTTTTTAACACAATCATCCAATTATATGTTGTCACGTCAGCCATGATTGTGTTTTCTCTCTCTCACTACTTGAAAATTCATACAAACAAAGTGTTTTGATTGGACGACAGTGTAAAATACCTTTACACTGTCAGTGCATCAAAATTAAACTTTTCTAATAAAAGTTAGACTAAATACTCAAAATGGTCCTCTAGAAAATACATCGTAGGACAAATTAGTCCCTCAAAATTTAAAATCCCAATATTGATCATTCACATTTAAAAAAAAAAGGACAAATTCGTCTTTCCGTACATGTTCGTACAATGGTTTCTTTGTTGTACGAACATGTACGGAATGACGAATTTGTCCTCCTTTTTGAAATGTGAATGATCAAATTGGACTTTCCAATTCTAACAGACCAATTTGTCCCGCAATGATATTTCTGGAGGACTAAAATGAGTATTTAGTCTAAAAGTTAAAAATATTAGATTTCTCACAACAATCCTTTTAAATTTACTTTTTTGACATATTTTTAAAATACAAATCAATTTTTTCTATGTCAATTATTTTAAAAACAATTCTTTCCCTATTAATTATTTTAAAAGTATTTATATTAAAATCTAAATCAAACAGACTCATATTCCATTTATTTAAGTCTTTTTAAGAAGTTGTTTTTAATTAAAAGATATATTACATTTAAGATTATTTTTTATTAAAGTTCAAAAATAATTATTTCAGTATTTTATTTAATAAGAACTTAATATTAATGCATGTCAAAAAAAAAAAAAACTACATTGTTATCTAAACAAATACCGTCATTTCACCAAATTATATGGTTGACTACAACATAGACCAGTTAAAATTTTGAGTTAAATCTCGAATAAATCTCTCATTGCACATAAGAATATAATACTTTTAATATCTAATTTTTAAAATGAATCAAATTAAATTAGTCCCTCATCCTATTTTCTGTAGGGATGAGTTTGGCTCACATTTTTATAATATGGTGGGCTAATTTTTAACTTATCTTAAAAGTTAGATACTAATCTGACTCAAATGTGCAACATATGAAACTAAATTGAGATTAAACTCTAAAAGTTTATGTTAAAAGGAGAACTTTATTGGGAGAAAATGTAAAAGTTTTTTTACTTTCTCCGTGTACCAAAATCAAACAACTATGAAAAAGTTCAATTTCAATTTGCTTGAAAAAGAAAAAATTATATTCTCATCAAATCAAATTATTTTATTTAAATGATTTTGTAAACAGTGAGTATATTAATGAATTAAAATTAAATTCTTTGAAAACTCTAAATGAATCATATTATAAAGTATTTTTTTTTACCTAAAACTAGTACCTTGTCGAACACTTCGTTCCGTCAAACTGCATTTTAAACTTTTATATCAATTTATATTTTTTAATTTTTTAAATTTGTTTCTAATGATAGATAAAAAAAAGACATTGTATTGAAAATGATTATAAAAGGAATAATAATTTTAAAAAAAATTATAGAAGATGTAGATGTAGAAAGAGAAAAAAACAAAAAAGGAGATAGTTGAAATGAATTGAATGGAGAAAGTAGTTATTATTTTATTTATATAATTTATTGTTCTTTAATTTCTAGAATAGAGACCAAAATAACAAACTTTTTCTCAATTCTCTTTATATATGTATAGATATATACATCCTTATTTAGTGTAATGATAAATTACTTTTGAGTTGCTTACAAGTTCAGGAACCACAAAACTGTTGGAAGGAAACATGCAACGTGCATAATGAAAACTGAAAAGTAATAACCACTATAAGGGCATAACAACATAACTGCTTTACAGATACGAAAGATGGAAGGACACGTTAATTAATTTCTGCTGGGAAGATGCCCGATTTTGTTTTGGTAGGTGAGATAAGATATAAGATGTTTGGTTAGAAGTTAGAACCAAAATGCTGCAACGCGCAACATATTATTATTCTTTTCCGTCATATATATCGTTAGATACTTTTCCCCCCTTAATCTGATACTATTTTTTCCTGTTAGATTGAAAAATATATCAAGGAATCACGAGAATTCAGGGAGACAACAGTACATATTATATATGTACAATAAAAGGTGCTTGTATAACATTCATCCACGTTATTGAATTTTAATATTCTTATTTCCAAACTAATAAAATCTAATAATAACAACTAGAGCATTGCTATAGATATAAAAAAAATCAGTTAAAATAGTCGTAAACGTATATAATGTAAATTGGACAATGAATCTTTTTTTGCAACATATGATACATGTTATGCACATCATGTGATATATGGCGTATAAAATATGTAATATTCATTGTGAATTTTATATTATATATGTTGTGCACAATATATTAATTGTTTTTTGTGCACTAAGTATTTACCTAACAACTATTATGGTATAAGTATTGTTTTATTGTTCATTAAACATTTTTGAGTGTTAACTAGTCATAACGCACTAAAGTGAAATAGTGAGGGAATATATGTGCGCACTCATGAAGGAATACTACAAGATATGGAAATGGTACGGATGTACGGTGTAAAAATTTTAATGGACCTTGTTTCCATTTTCCTTTTAAAAAATTATTAGGTGTACCTAGAGTAAGAGCAAGATAAGTTTTTGCTCTGCATCATTCATTGGGTAATAAATAATCCAAAAGATCAACTATAATGAAAAAGAAAGGGGTTAAGTTTCCAATAAGAAGATAAAATTGTTGATGTGTCATGCAATGAAAGTAAAAACTCCTCTTGTTCTTGATGCACCTAATAATTTCTCTTTCTTTTTTCACGGTTAATGGACTTGTTGCACTTGAAAAAGGAAGGTAGAAACTTAGTTAAGTTATAAAAATGTGTACATGTCACCTTTAATCTTAGAATTAATTGAAATTGATATAAGAAATTTGATAATAGTTTCATTTAAAGAGAAATTTAAATTAAGGTAATTATAATATGCACCGGGAGGAGCACGTACAATCTTAGACAATATATTTTCTCTTCAAATTTATTGCCATTAATCACTAATATGTGGATTCACACATGATAGTCAATTCAGTGTAGCTAGAAGCTTAGAGAATTATAAATGATCGAGTAACAACATTTTTTCAATCAAAATAGTCAACAAGTTCCATTTTAACACTTTTGACCCAAATAGCATTATTAATCATTTTGTCTTGAAAATTCAAACTCACGTACATTATAATATGCAGTTTGCAAGTATTATATTACATTATTATAAATAATTTTCTCAAACCTTCACTGTTCTGTAAGGTAAATCCTACTTAACAGTTTCTGGCATATATATAGAGTTTGAGTTCAAAAGTTATATCTTAAAGAGAGATTAATGTTTAATATTATATTTCATTTAAGACTTCATCAAATTTAGTCCAGAATTATTCTAAAGCTGTATATATTATCATTTAATAATGTTTTAACATATTAAAATAACTTATTAAACTCCTCTAACAATTTAGGAAAAACATATCTCACAATTGTGTTAAGAGAATAGCTCAATATATAGTACAATTGTGCACAATTTGTTGGCGGTTTTGGCTGGTTTTTTTTTGTAACTCAAGCAATGCTCTTAGGGAAATATTTGGGGCACAACAAAAGTTCAGCAAAAACAGTCAAATTATTGTGCACAATATCTTAATATAAAATGCACAATGTATATTAGATGAGTGCACAACATATATCACCTATTATTCACAACTTACATCACATGCTGCAGCGTTATCTTTCTTTGCAACATATAATATATGTTGTGCACTTCATGTGATATATGAAGTGCATAACATGTAATATTCGTTGTGCAATTTATATTATATATGTTGTGCACAATTTGTTAGCTGTTTTGACTGATTTTTTGTTGTACCTCAATCAGTCCTAAAGATTAATAATTCCCAAAAAAAAATGAAAATAATATAAGTACCTTCAACATGGTATTAACCCAATTCCGACGGCCACTGGCATTGATGCCAATAACGGTTGTGTGTGGCTGAGTTCGAACCTTATGCCATAGCCAGAAATGGTAACCAACGCTCATTAGGAATCCCAACGGCACCAATATCACATCCAAATAGCACTTCCTCCATTCCATCTCTCTGTTTTCGATACAAGAGATACAAAAGCAATGTGTTATATGTCTCACTCTTCCCTTGTCTATATATATTTGTAATAAACCAACAGAGGTACATATATATATATATATATATATATATATATATATATATGCACATCATTAGAAAATGCATGTGGACTTGCTTTAATTTTTCAAATACCTTGTTCATGGTGCTTCTATCAAAGAAAAGGATATATTAAAAAAACATAAATGCTTGGAAATAACATTTTTTCCGACAAAACAGTTAACAAAGCTCATTTTAACACTTTTGGCCCAAATAGCATTTTAATCACAAGTATATTTTTAATGGGTTGTGTGATTGTGGCCCAAATTCCTACTTATTGACTGTTTTGGCTGATTGTTTGTTGTAGCTCTAGCAATGCTAAAAAAAAGACCTTGCTTTTTCACTAAATTACAAACCTTGGACTATTTGGGAGTGGGATGACTTTAACTTTTTTTTTCCCACCTTTGTTATATTTTTCCCCCTCCAATTAGTTCAACTTTGTGGGTAGTCATGGCACCGGACATTTTTTATCATTCTAAGAAATAAAATTGTGGGTATGAAGGATATGCTATACGCATTCCTCTATATATGTATGTACTTCAATATATTCCTTAACTCTATTATATATAGACTTATAAAGAAATTATTGTAATCAAAATATTTGTGAAGTATCTACAGCCTGACTGACTCAGTTCTACAATGATCAAACATGAAATTGATGAATTAATATCCAAGATAAGATTGTGAATCTATGACAAGTAGATCACTACAAGAAATGCACATTTAGTTATTGTTAGAATTTTGAATGAACGAAAGAAACTGAAAATAGAGCAATATTTCCATTGAAGAAGATGAATTGATGATAAGTACAAGCTGAGCACAACTGATATATATACACACTAACTAAGCTCAGGTGAACTAACCAGAGGAGACTAACTATGTATGGTTAGCACTAACTATCTCTAACTGACTTTCATTTTCAGCACGTGTTACATTTGTATTTACACTCCTAATACCCCCTGCAAACTCACAGTGGGAGAATCACCAATTGTGAGTTTGGTTCTAAAAGTAAGGAAATATGGAAGAAGAAACCGCTTTAGTCAAGGTGTCAGCAACTTGTTCTTGTGCAGGAATGTGAATCACATGAATGACTTTCTGAACTACACTTTCTCTGACAAAGTGAAGGTCCAATTCAAAGTGTTTTGACCTTTGATGAAGTATAGGATTGGCAGTCATGAGTACTACACTCATATTGTCACAATATATAGAGGGAATGAGTGTTGGTGGATTGTGGAGTTCAGTCAGAAGGGATTTAATCCACTTTAACTCAGCTACTGTGGCAGCTAGGCTGTGATACTCAGTCTATGTGCTACTTCTCGATACTGAAGGTTGCTTTCTGGACATCCACGATAAAAGGTTGGAACCATAGAAAATGCAGAAGCCGGTGGTAGATCGCCTATCATCCACATCAGAGCCCCAGTCCGCATCACAATAAGCTAATAGATTTAGACTGGAAGTTGGTTGCAGAGTGAGACCATAGGATTTAGTGCCTTGAAGATACCTTAGTATTCGTTTTACTGCATTCCAATGGCTGTTCTGAGGTTGATGCATAAACTGACAAACCTTGTTTACTGAGAATGCAATGTCTAGCCTGGTGAGTGTAACATATTGTAGAGCACCAACAATGGATCTGTATAGAGAAGGGTTTTCTGCAAAATCAGTGCCTATTTTGCTGAGTTTTAAACTAAAGGTCATTGGTGTTGGAGAAGAATTGCAGTCAGCCATGTTTGCCTTGATGAGAAGATCAGAGATGTATTTATTTTGTGATAGATGTAACCTTCTTGTTACAGTTCGAGATGCTTCAATGCCCAAGAAATAATGCAGATCGCCAAGGTCTTTCAGAGAGAAGCAAGAATCTAGAGTAGTGATAAGAATTTTAACCACAAAGATAGAGCTACCAGTGATGATTACATCATCGACATACACCAGCACATAAATTGTATATTCTGCATGAATTTTGATAAACAAAGAGGAGTCACATTTAGCATCACAGAAGCCAAGTCTAAGTAGTGTATTTTGAAGTTTTTCAAACCAGGCTCTTGGCGCCTGTTTTAGTCCATAAAGAGCTTTGTTGAGTCTGCATACTAGAGTGCTGTCCTAACTTTGAAAGCCCTCAGGTTGTGTCATGTAAACTGATTCTTGGAGATCTCCATTTAGGAAAGCATTATTTAAGTCAATTTGCTTTATTGAGACAACAATAGTAAAAACAAGACGAATTGTAGTAGGTTTAACCACTGGACTGAAGGTTTCATGATAGTCAAAACCCTCTTGTTGATGAAATCCTTTAGCTACCAACCTTGCTTTGTACTTGTTTAATGTTCCATCAGCATTATACTTGACTCTAAAAACCCATTTACAGTCAATAGGTTCTTTATCAGGAGGTAACTTAACTAGAGTCCAAGTGTTTGTTTTGAGTAGAGCTTTATATTCATCTTCCATTGCCTTTCTCCAGAGTGGATCTATTAGGGCCTTTTTGGCTAAAGAAGGTTCAACTGCAGCTAGAAAGGCTTTGGGCTTAAAGACTCATGACTTGGATCGAGTGATCATTTTGTGAGTATTTGTTGCTGTTGGAGGTTTATGAATTGCTGAAGGAGCATTAGATTCAGTGACAACTGGAGTAATGACAGTAGATTCTGTAGCACCAGAATTTGAGATGGTATTTGGTGAGGAGTTTGAACTGTTATGCTGCACTGATGTATTTGTAATATTTGGATTAGAACTGTTTGCTGCAGATGGTCTATGTGAAGATTGTGCTGTAATTAATGGTGAAGTATGTTGTCTAGCTGTACCATTAGCAGAAGTAAAGACAGGTATAAATGAAGAATTATTTGCATCATGGTCAGATCTAAGTGTAGTAAAGGGGATGACAGGATAATATGTAGAGGAAGCATTTTGTGTGGAATCATTGAATGCAGGAAATAAAGTTGGATAAGGAAATTGAAATTCATCAAAGATTACATGCTTGGATATGTAAATTCTTCCTGACTTAGACAAACACTTGTATCCCTTGGAATTTATAGCATAGCCTAGAAAAACACACTTCTCAGACCTGAAATCAAGTTTATGTTGTGTGTAAGGTTTTATGAGTGGATAACAGGTACCTCCAAAGAGTCTTAATGAGGTGTAATCAGGTGGTTTGTGAAAGAGCTTTTGAAAAGGTGAGATGTTGTTTAGTAGAGGTGTAGGTAGTAAGTTTATCAAGTGTGTTGCTGTTGTGAAGGGTTCACCCCAGTAGGTAGTTGGAATAGAGGAGTGAGCTAATAGAGTGAGTCCTATTGTGGTTATGTGTCTATGCTTTCTTTCCACACTTCCATTTTGTTCATGTGTATGTATGAGGACATGTAAGTCTATGCAAGCTGCCATCTTCACAAAGAAATTTGTTGAAAACTAGAAATTCTTTGGCATTGTCTGTTTGAATGGACTTTATTTTGTGAGGGAGTTGATTTTCTATCATTATTTTGAACTGAATAAAGACACTCAATGCTTGAGACTTTTGGTTTAGCAAGAAAAGCCAAGTAAATTTAGTGCATGCATCAACAACTGCCATGTAATATTTTGCACCAGAAGTAGAAGAAATAGGTGCTGGTCCCCAAATATCTATAAAAATTAATTCAAGTGGTGAGTTATAGACATTAGTAGAATTGGCAAAGGGGAGTTGGTGATGTTTTCCAAGGCAACAAGCATCACATATGGATGCAACTTTATTCATATCAGAAGGAACTTTACAATATTATAGAACTTGATGTACAATTTTGCTAGAAGGATGACCCAATCGGGCATGCCAAAGAAGAAAAGAGCTACTCTTATTTTTGTCTAGTGTATGGAAAGTAGGATTACAAGCAGAAACAGAGTTACAACTAGGAGAAACAGCTGCTGCAGAATTGGAACGAGAGGTATTTACAACAGTGTTGTAGGCTTGAATTCGAGCTTTAGCTGACTTAAGATCTGGAAATGAGTATAGTCCTCGTTTCTCATTTCCTTGGAGAACGATCTCCTTGGTTGCCTGAGATTTAGCACAATAGGTGTGAGGATGAAACTCAAAGAATACATGGTTCTGTCATGCAAACTTTTGTATGCTTATGAGATTTTCGGTTAAATCAGGTATATGCAGCAAATCATGAAGAAGAAAGGAAGTACGTGTGGTGGGAGAATATAACCTAGATTGACCTTGATGCAAAATATTCATACCTGATCCATTACCTAAAAAGACCATGTCATTTCCATTATATGCAGATTTGGATGTGAGATTTGCTTCATCATGAGTCAAATGATGTGTAGCTCCTGTGTCAGCATACCAAAGCGGATCATAGACTCTATTCTCAGGGATAGTTGAGTGATTTGTAACTGAACCTGCTGCAAGATTGAAGGAGGAAGCAAAATATGCTTGAGGTTGAGATGCTGGGTCTGGAGTATGTCGAGTTTGTTGCTGTGAGTTGTGATAACTTGGATTGAACCTATGATAGCACTCCAAAGCTGAATGACCAAATCAATGACAGACTTGGCATTGAGGCTTGTCACTTTGAGAAAATCTTCCATTGAATCTTCCAGATCTGGCTCTTCTGCGAAATTGATACGAGCTTCTGCCTCGAGTATAGTAGTTTTGGTAGTTGTTGCGTCCTCTTCCACGAGCTTGACTGAAGTTTGCTTGAATTTGCGCATGCTGAAAATTTGATCCAGAATCAGCATTATTACATTTTTCCATTCGAGCTTCAATAGCTAGTAGTAAAGCTTCAATCTCTTCTATTGAGTAGGGATCCTGTTATGATAGAATTGATGCTATAATAGGATCATAATATGAGGATAATCCATCAAGAATTATTCCAAATTTTTCTTCAATATTCATCGATGCTCTGACCGCTTCAAGTTGATCTACAGTCCTTTTTACCTCTAGCAGGTAAGCATTCATTGAGTTACCTTTCTTTAATTGACGAAGTTGTGTCTTGAGTTGACTGATCTTAGCTCGAGTTTGAGATGCATTTAGTTTCTCTAATTTTTCCCAGATTTGGTAGGAGAAAACACATCCTACCATGCGAACTCGTATTGTCTCTACTAAAGAATTAAGAAGCCACACCAGGTGCACATTATCTTGCTGCTCCCATCGATCAAATTCTGGATTTGGTTTATGATCAACTTGATCAGATCTATCAAGGAACATTGGTGGAATTTGTGACTGCTGCAAGTGAGATTGTAGTTTTTGACCTTTGATTGTTGCTAGCACTTCTTGCTTCCAGAGTAGATAGTTATCATCTTTTAGCTTGTATGAAATTGGAATTGTGAACTTCTTGGGAGACCATGCTAGAGAAGTGGTCGTGGAAGTTGTGGGTGATACAGCAGTACCAGAAGAATGAGGAGAGCGCGGTGGTGTCTCCATGGATCAAGAACGAAAAAGAAAAAGGCTCAAGAAAGAAGAAAAGAAAAAGGCTCTATGATGCCATGTTAGGATTTTGAATGAATGAAAGAAACTGAAAACAAAGTAATATTTTCATTGAAGAAGATGAATTGATGATGAGTACAAGCTGAGCACTGATGATGAGTACAAGCTGAGCACAATTGATATATATACACACTAACTAAGCTCAGGTTAACTAACCAGAGGAGACTAACTATATATGTATGGTTAGCACTAACTACCTCTAACTAACTTTCATTTTTAGCATGTGTTACATTTGTATTTACACTCCTAATAGTTATTGCACCCTTACATTTAACTCCTACATCTAGCGTTGATGTTCTTGTGTCTGAGTTTGTATTTCCAAATTTAGCTGGTGGACTCGATCTTGAACCCCAACATCACTAGGAATCCTAGTAGTAGTAGATGCACCTGTCACAGAAGTGAGGGACAAACTTTTTTGCATTGAATGTCCCTTGCCATAAATGTGGTTATTGTAAACTGCCCACGATCATATCCTACACCAAATTCTCATCTATCGGTGGGACGGACTCATCGCTCTTTACAACCTAGGTCTATTGGGTCCTACCTCTTCAAAGTGGTGGACATTCTAGGTCTACAATAATAATTATGAAAATAACATATTTAGCATAATTGCATACTAGTTAAACGCGTGTTATTAAATAAATTTAAAAAGTAAAAGAATAAAACCTTACGTATGTTCATCTCTCTTATCGTCCATTAACCATGAGTGCATTTTGTTATTGAATGTGTTCATTTGTATAAAAAATGTGTATGGTATATCTTGATTAATTAATTTGTGTATACATCCCTTGTGTCAAAGAACAATATAAATGAAATACAATATTGAAAAAAGATATTGAAATTTGAAAGCAAATGTCAAATAATAAGAAAATAAAAGTAAAATTGAATCAGAAAATGAGATTTAAGTGTGAAATTAAAGATATTAGAGAATATAGTAGGATTAAATTTGTTCATCAAATATAAGTTTATTAGTTATTTCCTATTTTTAGAATATGCTATATCTTCTATATAAAGAAGTGTATATTTAATTTCATATTATTGTATCACAATTTTTATCATCATCAATATAATATTTTTTTATTTTTTATTTATGCTCTGCTCTATCATGAATTTAAAAAAAAAAACAAGAAATGAAATAAGAAAAATGCTAAAAGGGAAGTAATTTGGAAAAAGTGTGACTTAAAATAACAACAAACTTGGGACTCACACATTACAGGACATTATTGGATCTGGAATTTTTCGTTTTCTGATTTATTGTCTGAACCGAAAAGCTTTTCCAATTTTAAATTAGGATGTCAACCTCCCGTCCTAAAATTTTATATTATAAGGAAAACTGATTTTTATATTAGAAAAGACAATGAAAGTGCGAGCTAAGCAGAATGGCAATTAAGTTATATATGTGAGGAAGTGAGGTTGAGAGGGTAGTGACGAGGATGTTTCAGAATATGGAATGAGAGTGAAATTCTGACAAAGCGCATTGCACGTAAGTGTTAGAGATAAGAATAGATGGACCCCAACATCTACAACACGCTTCTCTCATGACTTTGGGAGCAGAGTATTGATAAAGGAACATCAAAAAAACGGTTAAAATACCTAATAAATTATACACAACATATATAATATAAATTGCACATTAAATATTACATGGTGTACACACCATATATTACATGATATGCACAATATATCACATATTGCAAAGAAAAATGATATTGCAACATGTGATATATGGTGTGCACAATAGGTGATATACATTATGTACAACATGTAATATACATTGTGCATTTTGTATTATCACAAACGCTTAGGCACAACAAAAAACCAGACAGCCAACAAAGCCCATTTAACACTTTATGGCCCAAATAACACTTTTAATCATGAGTATATTTTTAATAGGCTGAGTGATTGTGGCCCAAATTTCTATTTGTTGGCTGTTTTGGCTGATTTTTTTGTTGTACCTCTAGCAATACTCTTATATTATATATATTGTGCATAACTTGTTAGCTGGTTTTTTATTGTACCGCAAATACGTTTCACTCAGACTAGCATCTTGTATAGGATACTATTTATACTTTTATCACTTCTAAATATTTAAATATCTTATATATTCATAAAATATATAAATTTCATCATTTCAACTCTTATTTTTTCTTTCAATTTTAGATGTCTATATTCTAATTAAGTATACAAACATCATTTCTCCAAATAATATATATTAAACACTCAATTTTAGTCTTTTTAAAACTTTAAATTGACCAAATTAATCGCTATATATAAAATCAAATTAACCAAATTGCTCCCTCCCTACTTGAAACATGGGACATGCTGGTTCTTTAAAAAAATTATGATAAATTAATCTCTTAACATTTATGAAAAGGTCAAATTGATCTTTAGTTAAAGTTTTTAATTGATTAGACTAATTTAGCTTTTTCCATTATTCTTGATAAACTAATTTTTTCTTGAAGAATTAATTTGTTTTACGTTTCAATTGACAGGAACCAATTTGATCCTTTAGCACTGACTAATTTGGAAAACTAGAAATTTTAAAAGGATTAAAATCGACGTTTTATCTATAATATAAAAACTAAGGATTTGAAAAATGAATTGGATATTGAACCGGATGAGGGAGATGTTCAGAGATTTAGAGGTTTAATCAGTTCGACTGAGAATTCAAGCGGATATAATATATATATATATATATATATATATATATATATATATAGATTAAATTGTATCAAAATATTAATTGAAAGTTAAAATATAGAGTACTTAATAGATTTAGAGTTTAAATAGTCCTTAATTTTAGTAATTAAAGTATATTATATTGTATTTTATTATAAAATAGTTATTAAATTTAAATAAAATTTTAATTTTTGACTTAGTTGACTGATTCAACCAATTTTTGACTGATTTTCCCGATTTTACTGATTTTTTTACTAGTTTTCATAATCTCGATTTTTAACCTCCACCCGAATCGGATAGGAGTTTCATTCTCGATTCAACTAGTCGAACGGGCCGGTTCAGTCTGATATTCAGAACCGTGATAAAAACACCTACCATTGTAGGTATACGTGTAACTAAGCACTGTCATTTCGTCCTAAACATTATTAACAAATGACAAAACACTTCACTCATCAAAAAATTATAAATTAGAGTAAAATACGTTGTCCTCTCAAGAGAAATTATTATATTATTCTCCCCATTTATTTTCAAAACCTACAATCTCGGGCACATTCAGACGAACACTCAACCATATAGAGCACAACCACACACTTCGCTATGCTCGGCTTGCGCCTTAACTCAGGACTGTATAGTGGAGTAGGCCCAACGACCTCAAAAGTCGGTCCCACCACCGTAGTCCTTAACGGTACATAAGAGTGTTAACGCGGAGCCGATGAATAGTCGTAGTGCAACGCTTGTAATCGAAGAAGATACGTCTTACCTACACTTAAAGGATATTAACCACCATTGATGAAGGGGAACCGTCACTGGTCTCAAACAACGGACTCAACGGTTTTTCGGGTAAGTTTTTACTTAACCTATTAATTACGCAATATATCACATTCATACAATACACTTTTGTACTTGCATTGCTTCAATCGCGCCACTTTGGGTTGACTTGGCCATCAAAGTCCATCTACGGACATCATCCTAACCTATGTCTGAGTAGGAGCTCGGTGCTTAGAACATGAGCTCAACATATTCAATTTAGAGATTGTCATACTGCTTGGCAAGGCGAGAATATTTATATATATAGGGGATGTATCAAGTGAGAGGGATGAGAGTGAGAAGAATAAATTTTGAACATTGAATCTTATTTGAATGATCAAGATTAGAATATATAATCATATAACTTTTTAAATTCTGACCATTAATTTAAATAAGATCCAATGATCTAAATTTATTCCTATCACTCTTATCCTTTTCACTTGACCTATATATATATTGTGAATGTATCTAGTGAGAATGCTAAAGTTATATATATATATATATATATATATATATATATATATATATATAAAGGCAGTAGACTACTTATTCTTTTTTTCTAGAAAAGAAAAGGTTAAAACATTCATGATTATTTGTAAATAAGCTCTCGCTTTTAAATAAGTTGGTCAAAGAAAAAGCTAACAGAAAGTTGAGAAAAGAAGACACTGATGATAAAGAAAGTACAAAATCATTTTTTATATATCATAAACATGCATACATTATTCGTGAAATGAAATAATATTTAAATGTTTCACTTATGAGTAGTGTGATTCGGGTCTTTCATCTTCGGCTAACGCAAGCTTAATTAGGACAAAGAGGAAAGTGGGATCGGATGTGCACGATTGTTGAAACCAATGTTCATTGCATTAATTAATATTATAGAGTTGCCAAAGCCATGCTAGAGAATTAAAAAGAAGCCTCTTTAGCCTCCTCTATTTGCATGACTTTTAGATTAAAGTTAAAAGTTTCCTTCGATAATAAAAGAAGCAAACGGCGCTAGAAAGATTTTAATTATGATACACTGACACGGTCAGTTAATCATATCTATTGATTTGTGTGACTTTTTAGTTAGTGGATGGTTGAGTAGAATTTTTTTGATAATGTGTCAATCCATGATTAAATGTCTGTATAAAATTACTTTACACTAACCGTGCATTGAAATTAAACTCCCCTAGAAAAGTAATAAAATGTATTATTCAAAGAAAATTTTAAAGTGTTCAGTCCAATAATCAAGTGATCAACCAAGGGTGCCAAAAGAAGTGGGTGGCCAACAATTCCTTTGCAATAAGCGGATACAATATGATATCCACCTACCTCCACTGTGTGCGTAGTGTGCCACAAGACCAAGACCAAGAAGCACAACATTTTTTAGGTTAATGGGTTCAACTCCTCAACTTTTACCTTATGCAAGATCACATTTTAATAATTGTTGATTTGACATGAGAAACATTTGTGTACATCACAAAAATTCATAGTAGTTGTACAACATTTATTTTCATTATTTAATTTTAAGTATTTAGGTCTAGTAAGGATATAACCTACTTTAAAATCTAATAGTTAAAAAATTGTTGTAGGTATTATCTATATTGTACTTGTAGTTTTAATCAATTTAATATACTTAAGTCTGTCACGACCCAACTCGGATCAGTGATCGGCACACGGGACACCAAGTCCCCTGTCAGCCTTAACCTGGATTCCACACAATATCAAGCTAAACAACAACAACCACAGCTACTTTAATAACACACAACACGCATAATCCATACATATAATAGGGTCCTCAAGTATCACTCCTATACTCATAACCCATACAATCAAAACATAACATCCTACTTAACTCAGAATCAACATAATACAACAAGTCTTAATTAGACTACATCAAATACACATGACATAGACAATCCTATTTGTAAACCTATGGAGCAGACTACATAGACAACAGACAAAGACATAACGCCTCTGCCCATTGAGGCTCACCAATGCTAAGAGTTCGGAGGTACGGACGAGTCCATTCCTTGCTTTGCACCTGTGACTGAAAATGTTTTGTATGAATGGGTGAGTCATACGCTCAGTGAATAAGGATTATAAACAGTTTATAATTGACACATATAACATACACAAGCATCAACAAATTTATGCAATATGCGTACCACATACGATCCGGTTTCTTTATCACAAATCCTCGTACGTTAATTCGATTCACAATTCCATATGTCTCGATATGTATTTTTCGTTTATGGATCCCGGGAGCCCAGCCCCTCCTCAGATCCTCATTACTGTCCCGGGAGCCCCGCCCCTCCTCAGACATAATAACCTAAGAACCCCGGGAGCCCCGCCCCTCCTCAAGTCCTTAAGTCCTTCGACCCTGGGAGCCCAGCCCCTCCTCAGGTCGAGTCCAAACTGATCCTGCCTTCGAATTCCTTTCGTATATAAATATATGGTTTATGTCTTAAATCTTAATTATCATTGATTCATCGTCATCGCATCATCATCACACCATTTACATGCCATTAACGCATCATCGTTTCATCATCATCATTTCATTAATACAACGACATCAAATCATCCTCATGTCATAATCATATTATCATCATATCATTATTATATTATTACATAAAACAAAGTAATTTCTAGATTCCTACACATCCAATCTCATCCAATACCAAATTATCATCATAAACACTCAAGTGTCAAGTTTTCGGGTAGTGGTGAACGATGGGAAATGGAGGTATAACTTAAATACATGAAAGCAATGAATTAAAATCATAAAAATGAGGTTTTTACACTGTGTAATCGATTACAGACTCACTGTAATCGATTACAGCTTTTAAAATATGATTTTTGTGAATTTTTACACCGTGTAATCGATTACGTAATCGATTACCAGTTCGTGGTAATCGATTACAGACATCACCAGTAGCGATTTTCTGCGGAAAATAACGCGAAAAACTTCCCCAAATCCACTTTTTCACCACAACCCATCCAAATCAAACATAACCAACATGCAATATCAATCATACATCAACCAATCTCAGTCCCTATCAACTATCATAGCAAGAAATTCACCATAACATTCAAAATCAAACATAAACCATAAATAACTCATTACTCACAAAGTACTCCGATGGAGTCCATGGCTCAATCCCGGAGCTAGGATGAGTTGCCCAGAGCTTCTCTAGTTGAATGAGACCCTAGAGAACACATCACAAACCTCAAACTCAAACCAAAATCAAAAACCCCAAATATAAACCCTAAACCCCCAATTCCGAAAATTAGAGAGAATATACACCAAGAGAGAAAAAGAAATACACTACACTTACCCACAATATACTAGACGATGATTGATAAATTGATCTTGAACATTAACGGAGTTTTGATGAGGGTTTGTGAGAGAGATATGAGAGGGAGAGATGAGAGGAAGAAGAAGAAGAAGTGAATAGGGGGTGGGCGTGTGTGGCTACGGGAGAAAAGAGAAGAAAAAGGGGAAAAGAAAGAGAAAAAGGGGACTTGGGGCCCACTAGGTGTCCTGTCTCCCCGGAATGTACTGTGATCTCTTACTCAAATTAACTCAGAAAAATCTGAGGTATTACAAAGTCTAACCACTTAATTCTTATAAGGTAATTCATAAATGGGAATTTGCCTCTAAAGATACTTGGCATGTTCATTTGTGGCTATGGTGCACAAATATTGGTGTAAACATTCGGTATGATGAGTACCATACAAAGATATATAATAAATTAAGTAAAAATATAAAAGTATAATTAGAAGTATTATATTATTATTTGACATGATAAATATATCTAATATGAATATATCAACTATATATTTTAGAACATTGCTAGAGGCACACAAAAAAATTAGCCAAAACAGTCAACAAATAGGAATTTGGGCCACAATCCCTCATCTCATTAAAAATATACTCATGATTAAAAATGCTATTTTGGCCCATAAAGTGTTAAATGAGCTTTGTTGACTATTTTGGCTGAAAAAAATGTTGTTCCCCAAATGTTGTTCACTTGTCCGCTTAAGCAAGGGTCGGGGGTTCGATCCCTGCCTTGTGTATGCAGCAACCCATTGGCTAGCGGCAAACCCTTAAATGGAGCTCAGATCCGCGACGGATTAGTACTTGACCTTCCGAGTCGGGGATACCGTAGGAAAAAAAAAACATATGATCGCACAGTTTTTAAACTTTTAATGTTTCAGATTAGAAACTTTTTATGTTTACTTGAAAATTTACCATATTGTTAAGGTCATGGGGCTAAGGTACACACCATTATTCTCAAAAGTGACCGGACCTAATCGGACCGGTCAGTCCGACCGATTGAACCGGGAATCGGACCCCTGTCCGGTCCGGATGAGACTTAAAAATCGAAAAGTCAAAAACCGGTCAAAAATCATGAAAATTGGTCAAAAACCGGTAAAATACAATATATAATATATTTTAGTTACTAAATTAAAGATTACTAAACCTATAATTCTATTAAATGTTTTATATTTCAACTTTTGATCAATATTTTAAATATACTTTAATTTTTTTAGCATATAATTCATCTTATGTCTATATATTGATAAATAAATATATATTTTAATTTATACATATTTTATTATATCCGGTTGAACCTCCAATCAAACCGATTGATCCTCTAAACCTCTCTGTCAACCGATTCAATGTCCAATTTGATTTTCATAAGAACCTTGGTACACACCACTAAGTGTACCGCATGCTGAATTGTTTAACTGGTTGAATTTTATGGGGTAAAATACAAGTACAATAGTATTCACACATCTAGATTTTGATATTTCATTTAAGTATTTATCTTATCACCATTGGATGGAATAAATGACACGTGATGAGAGAGACACGCCATCTCATCCAATGGTGATGAGATGAGTGTCCAAATTAGACACAAAAATTCACGTGTTAAAATATTATGATTCAAAATTCAATTGGAACACTCTAATAATAGCACACCTATTTCAATCATTATGGTTATTAACTTTTTGAGTTAACTCTTAAACTCTTATGAGTTTATGAATTTAGATTTATAGATTGAGTTAACTTGCTTATAAACTTTAACTTAAGTAAACTTGGGTAAACTCGGGTGAACCCCAGTAACTCTTATAAACTTAAATAAAGTTGGGTAAACTCTCGAGTTTACACTTTCAGTTAGATTTTGGATTCTCAAGCAATAAAATATGGAATTTCACAGTATAGACGCATAGTTAGACCTTTTAAAATTAAAGCTATGATGTAGTGAGATAAATTAGTTAATATTTCACTTTGTTAAGTTTTTATCTACTAAATTTCTTATAATTTCAATTGTTTTTCATATGTAATGATCACTTATATTTGTTTTATTATAGACAAAACCCCAAAATTAGTCCATTTAGAATTTACAATCGGACATTATAGTCCTTCCAGAATGAGAAAATAAAAATTAGTCCCTACACATGTTAGACGTCGGACTTATTAGTCCCTCTGTTATTCTTCTCAAACAGAGATGATGATCTGGCAGTAACGGTGATGATGTGGCACCGTTAAATGACACATCACCATCACTATAAATAAACGATGTCGTTTTGATGTTCCAAATTATCACTTCACTTAACCCCACCTCACCTCTCTCTCCTCCCACACTTCACTTAAGTTAAGTGAATTGATGATTTGGAACATCAAAATAGCACCATTTAGTTTATAGTGATGGTGATGTGTTATTTAACGGTGTCATATCATCACCGTTACTGCCAGATCATCATTCCCATTTGAGAAGATTAACAGAGGAACTAATAAGTCCGACGTTTAACATGTGCAGGGACTAATTTTTACTTTCTCATTCTGAAGAGACTATAATGTCCGTTGTAAACTCTGAAGGGACTAATTTGGAAGTTTTGTTTTTATTATATTGTAGTTTCCAAAATTTTTATTTTTTTTATTTTTATCACAAACTTATTTTATTGTATTTAGATATTATAAATATATTTTAAATATATTTATAAGGATAGTAAATTTTTGCGAATTTATGATTCAAATTTATCCTAATTTCACAAGTTTGATTAAACTCTCAAATTTGATAAATTAAACTTACTAAAAATTATAAAAAAAATTCCAAACCACCACCTGACATTGTGTGACATGTAAGGGGTGTGGGGCCAATCATGGGAAACAAATTGCACAAACCATGTCATGTTCCCTACATGTCTCATGACTAGTTCTAGGTGAAAAGAAAAAGTAATAATAATGAACAAAAAATAGTGCAATGAGGGCGTATATATATATATATATAAAAGCATTTGAAACTTGATAATACAACCAAGTTGTACGTGGAGAGTTTCTAAGACATTTTGGTTGAGTTCTTTGTTAAAATTTGTGAAAGTATTATATATGTGAGATATTGTGAGTGTATTTGGAATTTGAAATTTTAGTGCAGTATGATTATTTTTGTATTCTTGTTATATTTTTATTATAAAATATTTGATTGTTATATTTGTCTATTGGTGTAGGCTATTTTTTGAATCACATTAATCTTTTTTTGTCCTTTCTTCTTACGCTTCCACACATATTTACCCTAGTTCTATTTTTATTTTGTTGGTCCGTCTGTTTTCCAACCGCGGCATTAGAGCTCTTATAGAGTTTTGGGTCAATTTGCTCAAACATGTCTACCGTAAAATTTGAAATTCAATCGTTCAATGGGGCATATCAATTTGGAACTGTGGAAGGTCTGTATGATAACAATTCTTGTACAACACAGTGCAAAAATAAAATTTTCTTGAAAAGAAAAGAAACTGGACACAATAAAAGAATCTGATTGTGAAGTTACCGATGAAAAGACGATTTCTCTAATTAAGTTGTGCATTCACTACTAGAAAAGCTGAAGGTAGTGACACGCGAGAAGGGGGGTTGAATTACGTTCCAACTTTTAACCTATTTTATGAAAGTTAACTAAAAATATAGATCAAGTCCAAGACTTGTCTTCACAACGAAAATGTTAGTTAATAATTTTTTAAACAAAACAAGACTATAGACAAGACTTAGATGATACTTGAAAATATTTTGATTTCCAAGAGTGTTTATATGATAAAGGTTAAAACTTTAACCTTTAACACTTAGCAAATATGATGATGTTTGCGCAATATATATGTGGATGTGTGTGCAATGTTATATTGTAAAAACGATTAAAATACATATTCCCTTGCACCAGATCCAAGAACTCGTGATTCTTCGCATCCTTTACGTTTTGAGGAAAATACTTTTCGTAGAACACAACTTTGAATTCTCCCCAAGTCAGATGGTCCCCAGCAGTTTGCAGAGTAGGCCTAGTCGCCTCCCACCATGCTTCCGCTTGATCCTTCAGTTGCCTAGAGGAAAACTTGAAGTCCTTATAAGTCTGGATTTCTTCATTTGCTGGAGATGGAGGTACATGTCTTTGCTCGAGAGCTAAGGCTATGCAAGCAGTCAGTTCTGCCTAAGTTCGCATAGCGTGCAGGAAATCCTGTAGAGGGGTTTCGAATGCATCGGGTGCGCCCTATTCGACGTATCCATTCGTGGTGCCATTTCTTCTCACAATACCTACACAACCCATGAGTTTATCAGGCTCATCTCAATTCAAAACTTTGAGGAAGCATATAACATGGAAAACAGATTTAAGGAGCACAAATTTAAGGAATACAGGAGACACAAAAACAAGGAATTCAAGAGACACGAAAGTAAAGAAAGACTCATGTTCAGCCCTTAGATCAAAATGGATCGAACTACTCTGATACAAAAAAATGTAACATCCTAAAACTACTAACCAATTTTACATAGGATTTTTTTTACGATAGCGAAAGAAATATATATATGAAATAATAATGTAATATAGGCGAGGAAAAACCAGGAATTAATGAAACTGAAATATCGATTAAATAGACATGGGAATCCAAAATCCTGAACGGTTCGACAACACAGTGCATAGAAATAAGAGAAGTACTAACGAGAATAACAGAAATATCATAACAATGGTCGGAATACATGACCCAAAAAGAAGTAAAGATAAATTGAAATAATATAATCAAGAACATTCTCAGCTACTAGTCTGCGGTCTCATACTCACATCCTCCTCAGGATCCTCCTCCCCCTCCTCAACAGACTCATACGTCACAACCGACTCCGGCTCACTCTGATCATCAGACTCCCAATCTCCTAGCACGTAATCTGGAACCTCGTTCGGATCAATCCACAGAAAGGAGTTCTCCATGATGTTGTCCTCAGGGAAACTGGGTTCCTCAGGTTCTGGCACGGGCTCAGGATCAGGTACTAGATGCATTGGAAAATCATGCATGACTGGTTGCGGGGGGCGAACCTCGATCTGGTGTTGCTGCACAGGTTCGAATGGCTCTGGTGCAGGGTCCCAAAAGTGGAGGTCAGCAACATAGAATCCGAAAGAAGAAGGGATGGCCAATATATGGAGACAAAATCGGTAGTTGGGGTGTACTTTACTATGGCTATGTCATGGACGGGTGGTGGTGGTTGATCCATCACCTATAATTGGGGCATAAGAAGAAGAAGAGGATGAGGAAGATTTCTCGATGAGTCATCATACGATACCCGGACTTGGTACCGCTTATGCCAATTCTAGCTATCAAAGCATCGTTTCCCTTTTTATGAAAACATAATTTATTTAGAAAAGATTGAGACTCGTTACTTTTAATAGTCATACAACCTACTTGCCCAGACTAGGGGATCCTATGGTTTATTCTAAGTTATCGCGTAACACGTACCATACGAAGGTTCTATCAAACGTCGTGTCCTTAGAATCCTCCTTAGGTCGAACTAATAAGGTTGCCAGGTCACTTCGTAAGCTTAGAGCTTCTTCATCTACATGGAACTAGGGATTAATCGTTTTCCACTTTCATGAGTGTACGCTTTACATCAACATCATCGGGGACACCCCGGAATATAATCATCATCATCATCGGGGAGCTTTCCCGGCCTAAACATAATCATCATCATCAAAATTAAAGGTATGACTGTGTCCCATGCATGAAAACTACATCTCACCACATAAGCCTCTTTATCCCGTGAGTATGCGCAATGCACCATTGCCCGTTCTTCCGAACGGCTGGATCTAGGCTAATCGAAAGTTCCACTTGACGGCTATATGTTCAAACAAGCACTTCAAATCTTCACATTACAATCTGGTTACTCCATATTTCTTCTCGATATGCATCACAATAGTAATGCAAATACATATACATCTCATATTTATTTCTCAACCATATTCATTATATCATATCATCATCATCAATCCATCACAAGAATATTACTCATCAATCCACAATCAATCATATCATCACAATAATTCAATACCAACCACATGTTCTCATCATTTCAAGAACAATCAAACATCCATAACAATTCTATATCAAACACACGCGAGGTCTAACAATCTCTCTTACTTGTACCTCACATGTCTTATGAAATTGTTTCATCATGAGATCTTTCCTAAAGTCTTATAGATATCATGAGATATTATTATGATTATAATTATTATTATTTATTTACTAAATAATATTTATTTTCTTTTCTAGTTATCTTTTATTATTATAACATTAAAATAATTACTTGTGTAATACATCTTTACTTTATTAATACAAAACCTATTAAAGTATTCTTACTTTTAAACCTTTACATCTTATGATACCTTAATTATCTTAAAGTTGTATTGAAGGCTATAGACTTTAAAAAGTGAGATTTCACTATTTTTCTACAAACACTAAAAAAGTAAAGAAAATAATCTTTAAAATATTGAATCACATAATTTTTAAACATAATAATCACATATTTTATTATCTTAATAACTTTTACTTTTCTATTTTCAAAGATCTTGCTTAATATTATTCTTTTATGCAAATCTTAATTCTTTTATACATTATTATAACTTATAGCAATCTTATAATTATTTCAAAATATTTTTAATACTACTAATTATGTACTAGGCCATTCGACTATCTTAGATTAGGTTTGGAAAAATTACCCAAAAATCCTATATTAATTACTACTCATATTAAACTAGTTTTACTATTAGAAATCAAGTTTTAAAATATTTTTAAACCAAATTTTAATTCTGTACAGAACTGAAATAAATCTTTAAAATCACTTTTAAAATATTATAATAGCTACTAAATATCTTTAAAATATATTTTATTATATTACAATTCATACTAATTGTTATTTTCACATAACTATATGCACTTTCAAAGTTTTTTCTTACCAAATAACTATTAAATAAATATTTTTATGAAGCTTTATTTACATTTTATTAAAAACCATTTATTTTCTTAAATATTACTATTTTATTTATTTTTAACTCATGAAAACATTTTTATTACGTCAAAAAGATTAGTTGTACTGCACCACTTATTAGAATACTAGTCTTGTTATTACTAGGTGAAATATCATAAGACTTTTACACATCAAGATCTCATTTTTATTCTAGGTCTTAGAGTTTAAGAAATATATTAAATCTTTATTAGTTTAAATCTTCATGAACCTATATCTTTTATTTCATAACTTTTAAAGTTTTATGCTCTTAAATACACTTTGTTCAATATTATCAATGAAACTCCAACAACTCATTTTCTTCTCCTCTAGGCCGCGGGTATGCATTCATACATGCACCAAATGTGAGTTTTATTCATTTCGTCATTCACATTCATAATATATATTTTAACAAAACAAGATTCAAACATTCATCAACCATAGCACATGAGCATTCAAACACACTTTTCAATCGGTTAACTCCATGGAAAATAATGAAAGCTTTTCAAAAACATCATTTTCAAGTTGAAAAGTTGTTTTCTCATACAAAAATATTTTCATTCAAGACTTGAATTTTAGAATAGATGACTCACCTAATGAGAGGCTAAAGTTGATGGTTTTGGAAATGAAGATGTGAGAGCTTGCTCCAACCCTTCTTTGGCCAAAATGGTTGTATAGAATCTTTAGGATGTCTAGGATTTCTTGCACAAAGTGTTCAGGGTTATGTGTGAGGATTTGGCCGCATGTATAGGGGTTTAGGGAGTGAGATTGGTATTTGAATGTGTAAGAAAAATAAGAGTGGAAGTGTGTGAGTGTGTGACCGAGAGGGATAAGAGAAAAGATGAGAGATTTGAGAGAGAATTTTCTTAAAGAATTTCTAGAGAGATTTTGGCATTATTTTGGCATAGCCTTGAGGGTGTTTTGGTGTGTGAAATGGTGAAGTTGAAAGCTCTATTTATAGAAAAATAGAGGCCCCCAACCGTCCCACCTAGAGAGAGGGAGAAAGTGAATTAATCATGGTCCTTGGTTGATGATCCATGGTGACGGGTGATCAGCCAATGCATGTAAGACTTGCATCATGATTAATTAGAGTTAATGAAGGCTTTCTTATTGACACATGATACATGTGTCTCATAAAGCAAGTGACCTAGAGTGCATGGAAGATAAATTGCTTAGTCTTGGTCTCCAAGTATGCCACAACTATAAATGCTTGGTCTATGTTTTATTTTTTTTCAAATTTTGCTTTTAGGTTAAGTCATTTTATTCATGTAAGAGTGAGCTATCACTTGACATCTCATTTGTAAAAAGAGGCTTGGTGATTGGTGGAATATCCTAGAGTATTTTTTAATAAACTTTTTATAGGGAATTCTATCCTAAATGGAGCAATGTGATTAGTGGACAATAAAAAGATGAGTCATGAATATAGATAATTATATTCTATTCTTGAAATAATATTCTTTTTGAACATAATGGTCTCATTATGATTGCGAACAGGACAAGAGGTCCGGTTGTGCCCTTCATCCTTACATATAGAACAACGATATGATCTCCTCCTTTAACCCTTACTTTCACAACCCTTTGTTCGAACAACTCGGGGTTCCCTTAAATCGTTGTCCTCAATATCCTCCTGAACTACTGTTGAAGCATCCTCCTCATTATTTACATCATTGTCCTCTCTCATCCACTTAATAAGATCAATCATTGTGTCTGTTACACCATAGAAATGAGCACTTTTTTGACATCCCAACTTCACCACTTGATTGCTCCACTCTGCCAAAGACGTCTTTCGACTCACTTGCAATGAATTTGACATCAAGCCACTTGTGTCATCCAAGCCTTGGAGCCCTCTTTTCACAGTTTTGGTCCACATGTTCAATACTAAGGATTAGGGCAACTCAGCAATGTCAAGATGAACCAAAACAACAATAATATGGTCACATGGAATGCCTATTGACTCCATTAACAAGCATGAACATTTGAATTGCATTTTATCCTCATGAAAGGATACATGCCATAAATGTTCTGGTCTACAATACCTTGAAACACCATAGGTGACACAATAACTCGTTCCCTTCTCATACTTAACCTTCGTAACACTAGCTCTACCAAGCATAGTATGAAACATAGAAAATACAACTCAAGTGTACACTTTAGATGCATATCTCTCCAAATTTTCAAAAGGAGTTTGGATCATATGCTCTCCATTTATAGAATCATAATCTGCCTTTAATTTGTTATACCGCAAACGATTTAGGCAACAATGATAGTGTTGTAACAAATTTGTCAAATTGTATTGTGGCTTTTCATACTTTGCAAGTTGAGAATGCAAGCCCTCAAACCGAGAAGTTGTCCTAAGCCCAGCGAAAAAGTTCCCCCTTATGTATTTTGTAGCCCACATGTGCCTTTTTTCATATAGGTCTAAAATCCATGGACGATCATGTACTCCAAATTCATCAACCATTTCCTTCCACTTTTGCTAAAATTCTCCAATATCATAGTCACCTAGCATGCATTTTCTAAACATTGTTGTGAACTTCGGTTGACCAATGTTGCTTGTAGCATTTCGCATGAAGTGCCACATACATAATCTATTGTGGGCATTAGGAAATACTTTTTGTATAGCACCCCTCATTGTTAAGTCACCATCAGTTATGACAGAAACCGATGACTCTCCTTTCATTTCTTCCAAAAAATTTTCCATCAACCACAAATATGTCCCCTCGGTCTCATATGAAATAAGTGCCCTAGCAAAGACAATTGTTTGGTTATGATGATTTACCCTAGAAAATATAACTAATGGACACTTATATTTATTTTTCTTGTACGTAGCATCAAAAGCAATAACATCACCAAACAAATGATAATCAAGTTGACTAACACCATCATTCCAAAATATATATCGCAACATGTTCTGTTCATCAGCCTCATACTTGACAAACATGCTTCGATCGGTAGATGTCATCTTCTCAAGAAACATCATCGAAGATCCTACATCGTCGGGTAATTGTGTTTTTGCTTTGCAACTTGGTTGTACATGTCTCTTATTCCAAAACCAACATGCTGGTACCCACCGGCTTGCATAGCTAATGAACCAAAGATCAATGGTGTGTTAATCCATGCACTTCTCATGCTATTCATTTGCTCAATGTCTGCCTCACTCATTTTCTTTTGTGATCGAAGCATTCCAACAAACTTAGGGTCCACAAGCTCGTGATTGTGCTCATCAAAAAAGTTTGTCACGATCCATCTCTTTGATGCCCCTTCAAACTGCACTTGTATCTGAGCCATACAGCCACTCCTTGTCTCAAGTTTTGGTTGCCTTACTCGATTTTCCATATTAAAATATTTCTCATCTCTAAAATCCTCACAAGAACAAACAAATGCTTGTTTCACTAATTCATTGTTCTTGTTCTTGCGTGCCTTACTTTTTCTAACATTGAATCCCTTTGTCCTAGCATATAAGTTGTAAAATTGGAATGCTAGTAAAATTTCATGAAAATTAAATCTATACACATCACCTCTAGATATGTCCACCATCTCAATTCTAGCAATGTCTTATGAAGAATCCACATAAAAGTTATCAATTTCATCATCTACATATGTCATATCATCACTCATGTAAGAACCAATCTCATTCATATCTTCCTCCATGGTGTCAGTCACAATAAATTAGATTTCTCTAAAATTCCTACAAAACAAAGTTTCATACAATAAAAATCTGAAAAATATTCATTGAAAACTACTTTGATTGAAAAAAAATCATGAGAAGATGATGTTAACACCCTCATGTAACTAATCAAGACAAAATTTAAAACTTGATGGTGGGAGAGGAGAGGATGTTGCTGTTAATAATTTCCAAACACTGCATGCACTTAATACTTTTTAGTTATGTTAAGGTTTTGTAAACAACTTGATTTCACACAAAAAAAATCATAATCCAAAACAAAATAGAACATCACAATGCATATCAATTAGTAAAACAATGGATACTAGCAGGATGGTCAGAATCAACACACTTCGTATTACAATAATTTCATTCTAATTTTGTTTTAATAATATCAAGTCATATAGCACCGCCCTTATTCTTTATTTAATGACCATTCTGGTAGTAATCCATGGCCATCATTGCATTATTTTGTTAAAAAATGAAACATCAAACTATATTGATAATGATGTATTATGTGCAAATTCACTCAAGGAACAAGTTATGAATCTCATTATTGCACTTGATCCTAACCCCATAACATGATCTTATTTGTCTTATTTTCAAATGAACTTCAACTCCTATGTCATTTTTTCTCATGGAATTCAATCAATATAAGATGAAGACATTGAAATCAATCAACAAAACTATAATGACTTTAGAATTAAAAGAGTTGCATAAATTTCATCAAACAAAATTTGTGAATGAGAACATAATTATATTAAATGCCTTTTGGGTATGAGAATAATTCACAAAAATTTGAACACCAAATAAAGAAACATGAAAAGTAAAAGTCAACAAAATAGTTCATACATAATAAAATGTCGTGGATATCTGAATACATGAATTCCAATAATAAAAAATAGAGATTCATATGACAATAAGGACATAGTGTAGCCCCAAACACTCATAAGGGTAAGCTTCAAATTCAAGAGTTGTACGATAGCTATCACTTTCCAACTCAAAAAAGAACCAATTGAAGAGTAGAAAATAAAAAATTAAAAAAAAAAGTGATCTTTTTGTAAGATCTTTTAATATAATTATCTTCACTCCCTAAAACAAATATAACATGACAACACACAAATAAGCCTAAAATGAAAACCTTTTCAACACATCAATACTATGGGCATGTAGACACAGGTTAAAATCGACAAGGAGGGTGGATGAGAATTTTACCTGAAATGAGTACTAAGAGATCGAACCGTCCGCATGATGATGTGCCTTTTGTGTGGACGCCAAAGGAGGTTTTGTTGTCGTCTTGTATGGATCCGCGACAGAGTGATGTCGAAGCTCGTCGTCAGACAGGTCGAGATGGTGATGGGTCGTGTCGTAGTTGTCTTTCACCGCTGCTAATGGTGATCGAGGTCGAAGCTCAAAAGTCATGATAGAGAGAGGTCGATACTCATCGCGACATAGAGGGGTTGAAGATCACCGCGACAGAGAGATGGATCCGCGAGAGGAACATATGTGTAGATGAAGAGATCGAAGCCCGCTTGATGTGCCTTCATGAACGGAGAAAGAAGGAGAATGATGTTTCGGATGGTGGTGGTGTGTACACCGCCAATTGAGGGGTGAGGAAGGATGGCGCCGCAGGTTGGGTGAGGGAAGGTGGTGTGCGGTGTTGATAATTGGATGAGGAAGGGTTTGTGTGAAAAAATTTGAGATTAAGGTTTACTAAAGAGGTTAATGGGGGACTTATCGATCTGCAAAAAAAAGCTAAAATGTAAAGGATGAAATGACAATTTTATTAAAATATTTATTATATGAATGAAGGGCAATTAAACAATAAAATTAAAATTACATGTAATGGAACCATGTTATCCCTCAGCTTTTATGTAATGTGAGATATCAAAATGATGACTTATGAATGTTCCACCTGAATATGTCATCATAGCACTTAATGGCCCATATTATCACTTAACTGATGAGGAGTTAATGGAATAAGCATGGGGACCTAATGTCACTAGTGTTTTACCATGTAAAGAACTAATTTGATTCAGCTAAGATTGGGGACTAAACTAATTCAAGCATGTGTAATGAAAGAGACCCCAATTTAAAGTTTTAGTCCTTCAAAAACAATAATTTTGATACCTCGAAAGAATTAGTGTCCTCCTGTAGGAATGTTTTTCACCACTTACAGCAACACGTGTATAATGATCTTTTTTAGAGTGATAAAATAAAACATGAAAAATGGATGGTTTAAATAGAAATAACTATTTGTCTATTTCAATCTTTGAAAAAAAAAACATTATTATAATAAAGCAAATTTTATATATAAATTAAATGACTGAAAATCTTATTATTTTTAATTATTCAAATATATGAAAAATGCTTTTTTGTGTAATAATGTATGTGATTTTTACCAAAAATGTATCTTATTCAAACAAACACAGTAGTGCTTAAAATGAATTTAATTAAGAATATAAAATCTTAATTATTTGTTTGACTTAAGTTGTTGCTCCACCAATAATGTTTTTGTGTTATTGTCAACCAGGAGTCCATTGGGCTGGAGATAAGTTTGAATTTCAAATTAGTTTGGTGTACATCTAGTATAGATGTCATCCAATATAAGTGCCACCAAATGATTCACTCATTATAAAATATAGTGGGTCCAAAATATAAAATCTTATCCTAAAGCATGATTAGAGATATAATAAAAAAATTAGTTAAAACAGTCAATAAGTTATGGATAACATATATAATATAAATTGCATAACTAATATTATATATTGTGCACATCATATATATTACATGATGTGCACAACATATATTACATGTTACAAAGAAAGATGATACTGCAACATGTGATATATGTTGCATACAATAGGTGATATATATTATGCACTACATACGATATACATTGTGTATTTTTTTTTTTTGGTAAAGAAAAGGGGCCAAGGCCCAAAGGAAACAAAATTACAGCATTAAACGGGGCACAGGAACCCCTCTAGTATCACTTAACAACAAAGGCTCCAAGTCCAACGGAGGGATGTCCAAAATGGCTCTTCCAGAAGAGATATGCAGCGCTCCCTTAGCTAGATGGTCAGCACATCGATTCCCTTCCCTGTAGATGTGCACCAAGTCAGTTCTCCAATCCTTATCAACCCAATTCATAATGCATGTGATTAGGCGCAGTGGGTGATGTCTCGCTTTGTCCTTTTCTTGGAGGATTCTGACCACACTCAAGGAGTCACATTCAATCATGATGTTTTTGCAACCCTTGTTCCAGGCAATTTTAAGCCCATCAAGGATACCCCATAGCTCAGCTTGAAAGGCAGAACATTGGCCAATTTTATGTTGAAATCCCAGAATCCAGTCACCATTACTGTCATGGATCAGACCCGCACAAGCTGTCATCCCTGTCTCTGTATTCATAACTCCATCTGTGTTCAGTTTCCAAGTCCCTCTTAATGGACAGGACCATTGTACTGATGTAATGTTCCAGAAGCGATCCGAGCCTCTATCTTTTCTCCCCCTAGCTGTAGCAACATCATCAATCATCTGAAGTATCACAAGGTGAGGGAGGGGAGGCCTAGAATAATTATCTTCATGTATCTCCTTATTCCTCCAAAACCAGAGCATCTCACAGGTGATGAAGAAAAGGTCTTTCCAACACCAGTTTTTATAGCTGCTCAGCTCATGGGTAAGATTATACTCTATCCAATCCTTAGTATCTTTAGAGAAGAAATCATTCACCGCTTGAGATGTTAGAAATCGAAGCCAGATTCTGGTAGCGAAAGGACAATCCCTTATCGTGTGCATAACTGTTTCCACAGCATTCTTACAAAGCTCACAGATTGGGTTAGATCCAAAGATCTTATATTTTCTCTCATTGGTGAAGAGCTTAGATTGAGAGATTAACCACATCAAGACTTGGGTTCGATAAGGCCCTTTCCAATCCCATAGAATTTTCTAGAAACCCCCATTTTGGTTTTTTGTGCCAGCCAAAGCGTGATAGGCAGTAGAGACCGAGAATTCACCGTCATTGGATGGCCCCCACTGGTGTCTATTTCTGCAGGATAGCTCTGATGGTGGAGGAATAGCAAGGATCTTTTGGACAACATCCTTGTGAAGCCAACCCTCTAGTTTAAGGGCTTCCCATTCACCAGACGTGGTTATGAATTCTTCAACATTAGGGAAAATCTCTGATTGACCATTTCTAGGGATCATCTGGTTCTTAAGGACGATAGAAGGAGCAACCCACTCCTCTTCCCAGAAGGAGGTTTGAGGGCAACCAATATATGAGATTATATTTTTCTTGAAGAAAGGCCACATCCTTGTAAGCTCCTTCCAAAGGCTTGAATCTGTAGAAGACATCTGGATCTCTTTTGCAATGTTGCACTCTCTACCATACTTAGCTAGGAGCACTTGCACCCACAGGTTGTCCGGATAAATGATAATTCCCCATAGAAGCTTGGTAAGGAAAGCATCATTCAAAAAATTAAGGCTTCTGAATCCCAGACCTCCCTCAAGAGTAGTTTTACTTAGCTTATCCCATCCCACATGATGCAGTCTTTTTTTCTGAGTAGTATCACCCCACACAAAGCTTCTTTGAGCCTTTTCAATCTCATTGCAAACGCCTTTGGCAATTCTACCATGCTGCATTTGGAAGTTATAAGTAGGGTTCAGAACTGATTTAGCTAGAGTAATTCTTCCTGCTAGTGATAGGCATTGAGATTTTCACCCCTTTAATTTACTCCTCATCCTCTCAAGAATTTCTTTATAGTTGCCCCTACATTTGTCTCTGTTATTGATCAAAGCACCTAGGTATTTACCCAAGTGAGGAGTTTCTTTAAAGCCACTTACAGCAACAATTTCCTTCCTTAGAGCATCTGCTACATTTTTAGAGAAAATGATATTGGTTTTAGACACATTGACCCTGTGGCCAGAAGCATCACAAAAATTCTTGAGAACATCTTGATCAACTGCCGAATTGAATCAAATTAAAAACTAGATAACTTGTAGACAAGTGGAATACCTAGGTCGTTTTCCCAAGGAACTCAAGAAATGAAAAGTGATTATGCAAGGTTAGGTTTGGGGATTTTAGCATAGAATTTCAGAAATGAGAAAATTCAAACAGGATTTTAATCAAATAGGTAGAAGACACTAGCTCAAGGAATTCGAATTGTAAAGCATATATCATTGATTCATTATCCTCTCATGATCCTTTCAAGAATTAAATTGAATTTCAAATCCAAATTCAAATCTGAATTTAGATCAAGTCTTATGAAAATCTTCAAACATTCATCTTAACACACTTGAATTAAATCTGAAATCTCAAAACCTAACTCAAGGTATCAAGATTGAAACTCAACAATTCAATTCTCTAGATCAGAAATCTCTAAATCTAGATGTTCTCTCAACTTAAGTTTATTGATCAATAACTCATAAATCTCTAGAATTATTAATCAATTGGATTCATAATTCAAGAATTAGAAAATCTTCATAATTCTTGAATTATAAATCAAGAAGAGGTGAGAAGAGAGAATTCGAAATTCTTGAAT
The DNA here is from genome assembly GCA_013621005.1 of Aeschynomene evenia. Lineage (NCBI taxonomy): Eukaryota > Viridiplantae > Streptophyta > Magnoliopsida > Fabales > Fabaceae > Aeschynomene > Aeschynomene evenia. Next base: position 15,790,719 of record CM024269.1, on the reverse strand, counting down.
GAATCATGAAAGAAATGCAAGAATACCTCAATCACATAGCTAATCTCAATATCTTTTACAATCCTCCATCCTCAAGCTAGCTATGAGCTTAGTTCTCCATGATCATGGAGAAATCAGCAAGAAGAAAATGGGAGAAGAGAGAAAAACGAAAATGAGAGAAACTAGAGAGAAAATGTAATTCTAAGACTTGAATTGTAAAAAATGAATGTAAAGTGTTCCCTCCAAGTCTGATGTAGGACTTAAATAGACATAAAAGAAGGTGGAAATATCTAAAAAGTCCATACACTAAACAATTACAACACATAAGGCAAGGGTACAATGAACAATGCACAAAATTATGACACTTAAGGCAACACAGCAAGGCTAAGCTTCTGCCCGAAATATTGAAGCCAATATCTGAAGCCTATAATGGATGATTCTGCCCTCGAGCCCTGAAGAAATGTTGTATCTCTATGTCTTAGCTTTCCATAGCCACCAAGATCATCCAATTCCAGTAAGTATAGCTCCATATATAAGCAAAATACTGACTACTGCTCCAGATTGTTGTCACATTCGCTGCAGCAACTTTGAGTCAACTTTTGAGCTTGTTAGAGGCTTCAATTGCTTTCGAGCTCTGAAGATGAAATGAATCCTTGTGCCTTAGATTTCCAATGCAACTGAAATGGGGTAATTTCAACATCTGTAGCTCCAGCTATGGCTTCTGCAACACTTGCTGTCCAGGATTGCTGTCCAGAATGCTGCAGCAAGATTGACTCAACTTGAAGCTCCAATTTGGAATCCTTATGGTCCGAATCAGCTTTCGAGTTCTTCATCAACTTTGTAGACCTGTGTCTAAGCTTTCCAACAAGACAAAGAACACAAAATTCCAATTTCTAGAACTCAAGTTATAGACAAATTACAGAATAGTGTCACAAAGCACGAAATGCTGAGAAAATGCACAAAGTTCCAATCAAGTACCAAATGCCTAATATGATGCAAAAGTAGCTCATTCATCTCAAAAGTGGTCAAATTACATGCATACAAGAGGGAAATAATCAATACAATTATTGCTATATCACATCTCTAACTACTCCCATTTGCTCTTTTGAGGCTTCTGTTACAAGCAAAATATCGTCAGCAAAAAGGAGATGAGAAATACTAGGACCACTTCTGCCAACCGTGATGGGCTTCCAGTTACCACTATTACACCTATCTTCAATGAGATGAGAGAGTTTATTCATGCATATTACAAAGAGGCAGGGGGAAATGGGATCTCCCTGTCTAATCCCTCTAGATGGCGCAAAGTCCTCAGTTCTAGCTCCATTCCACAAGATGTTATAAGATGTAGATGTGACACAAGCCATGATAATGTCTGAGAGTTTTTGGGAGATGCCAAACTCCTTGATGCAGTCACCAATAAAATCCCACCTCAATCTATCGTACGCTTTCTCAAGATCAATTTTGATGGTCATAAAGCCTCTTCTTCCCCGGATCTTCTTCATAGTGTGAGCTATCTCCTTAGCCACAATTATATTATCTTGGATGTTCCTGCCGGGCACAAAGCTGGATTGGTTGGGGGCAATACGATCAGATAGATACGGTTTTATTCTCTCAACCAAGATTTTAGAAATACATTTATACGAGACATTACATAGAGCAATTGGTCGAAATTGGGTAACGAATTCGGGCCTTTTCACTTTGGGAATAAGGGCCAGAAGAGTTTGGTTGATTAGGCGAAGGAGGCTGGGATCATTCCACATCAATTTTGCTTGAGACACAAAGCTGTCAGCAATTATCTCCCAGTTTCTTTTAAAGAAAATGGCTGAGAACCCATCACTACCAGGAGCTTTATATGAGCCTATCTTGAATAAGGGTTTTTTAATCTCATCAGTTGTTGGCATTCTATTTAGGCTTGTATGATGATCAACCAGGATAGGCATGAAGCAAATCTCAGTGGCAAGTTTGGTATACTCCCAATTTCCTTCTTGGTACAGCTGTTGGAAGAAGTCAATGGCTAGTTTCATAATCTGATCAGGGTCCTCAACCCAATTACCATTATTATCTCTCAAGGAAACAACCTTATTTCTCCTCTGGCGAGTGATGGTTTTGGTGTGATAGTATCTCGTATTCCTGTCCCCATCTAAGATCTTCTGGTTTCGAGATTTCTGGAACCAGTAGGTCTCTTCCAAGTCCAGAATGGATTTGAGTTATTCATTCAGGTCCAGCTCTAATTTATCCAAGAAAGGGTTTTTCCCATAACTTCTAGCTTTTTGAATCCCATCCAACCTGTTGAGAATGGTTCGCTTCCTCTGGAAGAGGTTACCAAAAACATGTTTATTCCATTCTTTAAGTTTAGGGGTGATAACACCAAGCTGCATCTGGCACATAGCATTATTCTCCCAGTTATCCTTCATAAAGTCTTGAAAGTCAGGATGATCAAGCCACATAGCCTCGAATCTGAAGGGCCTAGGCCCAATAGAAGAAACTTCAGGACTAGTATCAAGCAGTAAGGGATGATGATCAGACATGGTTCTAGGGAGAACCTTTATTATAGCCTCGCTAAAAGAAGTCCTCCAAACAGCATTAGCAAGACCTCTATCGAGCCTCTTAAACACCCTATCATGCCCCTCAAATTGAGGGCCTTTCCAAGTGTACTTGGAGCCAACATAACCGATATCCAGAAGGTTGCAGGCATTGATCCAATTAGCAAAGCGGAAGCAGGCATTCAGGTCACACTGAGTTCCCCCCCTTCTTCTCTCCTGGAGCAGCAATCTCATTAAAATCCCCCAACAAAACCCACTCTTGGGAAATGCTTCTAGCCATCTCAGACAGTAATTCCTACAAGTCCCTACGGAACCTTTCTTGCGGGCTAGCATAAATGCAAGTTAAGAGGAAAAGGTGATCGTTTTTAAAACTGACTTTGGAGTGGATAAATTGCTTGTGTTGCACAACAACATCCACTTTAATGTCATCATTATTCCATAAAATCCATATCCCCCCACTGAAACCATCTGCTTCCTCTATAATGTACGATTTCCATCCGATGTTTCTAATGACATTAATAGCATTACTTTCGCTGCATCTAGTCTCAAGTAGGACTAATATATCAGGTCTGTATTGACGAATATATTCTTTTAAGGTTCTGCTAAATGCCTTGTTAGCAGCACCTCTAGTGTTCCATGTGAATACAATCATAAAAAGAGACAACAAATAGAAAGAGTAACTGTAAGCTCAGGGATGTGCAAAGACAAACTAAGTCTTGTTCCAAATTAGATCCCTTGTGAGGGTCTGTTATAGCATTTGCATGTCATCCCCAGATTGGGGATGGTCTTCAAACTCTTGGCCCATGCAGGGCTCTCCCATAATCATGTCTTGGACTTTTGTTTCACCAGAAGTAGACCCAATCAGGTTTGGGGGTTTTGGGTCAGGGGGCTCCCCTTCAATCTGTTCCAAGCTAGTCCCAACACAAAGAGGAGCCATATGTTGGGCCACAGGTGGGGTTTCAGGCACATAAGATAGGGGATGAGTTCCGACTATATCATGGGCCAAGAGAGGTGTTTCCTGAGGATTGGGCCTCTTCTCTATTTTGTCATCTTGTTTTTGCTCATTATTATTAATTATGGGGACATTGTTGTTCCTAGAGAAATTTTCAGCCGCCAACCTTTCAACTTCTTTCCATCCCTCCTCTTCTCTCTCATCAATGGTGTCACCTTTATGTGCCCGCTGTATATTCTTCTTTGTCCCATTGTCTCCTCTTTTGTCCTTTTCTGTTACTGGATTAGTAACGATTTCCTCATTCATATTCGCATTTTGCTGATCCGCGGGGATGTCCTTATCATTTTCCTGTAGAATGGCAAACCTCGTTCCACTCATAGTACTATTGTCAGCTCTGTTTTTGTGGGACCCAAGATCATGCACCGCCCCATTGTTTTCTTTCACGTTTCTCCTTGTACGCTTGGGTCGTTGGACAAGCATCCAATCACCAAATTTTTCAGATTTACCAGTAGTGACCTTTATACCCCCTTCAGAAAGTCTGCCACCCGACGCGTCCCCGTCACCCTGGTTATGTTGTTGATCTCTTTGCTGGGGCTGAACTGCATCATCTGGGAGGCCAAATTCATCCCTGGCTGCATGGATTTTAAGAGGGCACCCACTCATGTCGTGTCCAATCTTTCCACAGGAAAAGCAAACTAGATGGATCCCTTCATATTCTACCCGATGAGGTCTCCCCTCCACCATGTATCTAGCAAGCAGGGGTTTATTAAGGTCTATCTCAACACATATTCTGGCAAACTTTCCCCTGCTTTGTTGAATAGTGTTGAGATCAATCTTCATGGTTTTTCCAATAAGATTTCCCAGCTTGCTAAGAAACCTTGTGTAGTAATATTCAACAGCCAGCCCAGGAAGTCTCACCCAAACTGCCACCCTATCAATCTTTGCCGTGTGCGGGTCAAAATTAGGTTCCCACCCTCTAATTGCCAAGTAGTGATCAAAAAGCTTCCAAGGACCCCCAGCCAGAGCAAAGTTAAGATCTTCCTCAAAATGGAGTTTGACTATAAAGAAATCATTCTCTAAGTCAATGACTTCAATACTCCCTTGTTTAGCCCATAGAGCAGTAAGCTTTTTCTTCATTACCGCAAAACTTATCTTCTTTCCCAGTAACTTGACAATAAGTGTGTCTTTCCAGAACTTGTGTATGTCTCTTTTTTCTATTGACGACACCACCAAGTTAAAGATGCCATCTTCCACTTCCTCGACCCTTATATCATCATCTGACTCACCCTCATAGCTGCTAGCATTGTCACTATCCGTTTCTATTTCCTCGTTCCCTTCTATCTCAATGGGTGACTCATCTCCACTATCAGCAACGGTTCGTGTTTTGCCTTTTTTCACCATATCAGCAAAAGATCTGGGCTTTCCTTCCCCTCCAGAGTCTTCTATGTCATCCACCATCCAATCCTCTTCTCGAGCAACGACTGAGAACGTCCCAGTGAACCCATCATGATCATTACGCACTTTTTTCTTACTTCTATGAAGCTGATCTTGCTCTTGAGTGGAGAAACGTCCCCTAGGGTTCCTAGGACCACCACTCGCACCTCCTCTTATTACGCTAGTATTGATACATGTTTTTTATACATTGTGTATTTTATATTATATATATTATGCATAACTTATTAGCTGTTTTGATTGATTTTTTTTCTGTGACCCAAGTATTTCCTCCTACATTTCTGCACCATAAATACTTGGGGCACAATAAAAAACCAGTCAAAACAGCCAACAAAGCTCATTTAACACTTTATGGCCCAAATAACACTTTTAATCATGAGTATATTTTTAATGGGATGAGTGATTGTGACCCAAATTCCTATTTGTTGCTATTTTGATTGATTTTTTATTGTGCCCCTAGCAATGCTATTTGCACTCACGCGCCCCCATCATCAAACCACACACTCCTGTGCTCTTCCATCCTTACCCAAAATAACAAATAATCTTCAAAATTAACTTTTAAAAATCTTAATCAAATGCCCATGATTATCGCTACTAAGTTGTCACCCAAGCAAATATATGCATTTTTCTATTTGGCATGAAGGGTTAACATTCAACCAACATTTTCAACCCCATTTTGCTTTTTTTCTTTTTTTATTATTTTAAGGTGTAAATGATAAAATCTACAGTATCATTATTATTATTATTATTTGCATTTTGCATTTTGCTATTGTGTATCATTTTGTCACTTTCACCTGCAACAAAGTTGAAATCTAATTACATTTTTTTCAACTTTTATTTTTGTTGAATAATCTAATTACATTTTTTAGGGAGTGATTATTACCACACCCCTAATTCTATTGCAACATCCTATTTATTAACTTTTTTAAGTAGTGTTCCAAAAATATCATTCATGATAATTTTAACATTTTGTCTATAATCACAAATTCACAATCATTTATTTTTATACTATGATAATATGTCATTTTTTTATTAATATAAATAAAATATTTTATGATAAAAATATTATAATAAAATATTTTTAAATAATAAATTAAATACAAATTATTAATATATATATATACACATACTTATATAAAATAATGAATGCTAAAATAACAAAAAATATATATAATTACTGAAATAAGTAATAAAAGTTAATATCAACTAAATTTTTAAAATAAATTAATTCTAAATACACTAAATGTAATTTTAAACATATATTTAAATAACAAATAGTTGTTTTGCTTCAATATTCTTTATATATATTAAATATATATTTTTATAATGAAAAAATATAGAATTATATCAAATAATTTATAAATTTAATAATATTTTTGCTTTCAGCTCTTAGATCAAATTTATAAATCACTCAATAAAAGGAGTTTTTATACAAAAATTAATAAGTACTGTAAGATACAAGTTTAATTTGAAGTAAAATAAATAAAATTTCAGTTATTTTAATATATAAATATAAGTCTCTTTTTACTACATATATTTAAAATATAAAGAATATTTTACTACTAAAACTTATACACAAGATATTTGCATAAAAATAAATTATTGTAATTATAGATAAAATATTAAAATTATTATATTGATGAAGAATATTTTTAGAACATTACTTAAAAAATTAATCAATAAGATGTGACAATAAAATTAGAGGTGGCAACGAATACTCCACATTTTTTAATGTGAAAAACTAATATATGCATTATTCATTTGGATGCGGCTGTCAAAGGAATTGTAGGTGATGAAAAATATATAAACAAACAATAATGTTTGACATATAACAGAAATACGCCTAACTTGTATCCAATGTGTGTTATCCATGTTACAGGATGTGTGCTATATGTATAGCACATATACGTATAGTACACATCCTGTAACATGGATAACATACGTTGAATACAAGTTGAACGTATTTATGTTGTACGTCAAAACATGTATACTAACAAAGCATGCATGCGATCATAAAGAGTGCGAATCACAGCTAGAAATGACACCTTTCGATTATGACGTTTCTCCCCTCTCTTCAACCCAAAAGTTCATGTACTAACTTATATTATCAACAGTTAGAGAAAATAATTATTAATATATATTGATGTGATCAGACTAGCTGGCAGAATAATTCAACTGCATAATTCAGCAGAATCCCTGCAAATGATGATGGGCCTAAAAGGCAAAAATTTTACACTAAAGTTTAAATATAGGGAGGTGCTAATTTTAGAAGGTATTATGATTAGGCCACTACTACATTATATTTGTTTTGTAAAATTAAAGTACAATTGTTAAAATTATGTATATAAAAATACAATTTTATCCCTATTTTAATTTTTTATTCCAACCCTCCCACCACCCCCAATTCCCCCACCTTTGAACCCCTGCACATCACCACCATAGATTTCTCCTCTTTTGTTTTTACCCCACCACCCCAACCACCACCAAACCATCCATCCACCATCAGCACTGATTCATCATCCCGATCCGGCAGCTGTTACAGAAGGCGGTCCAGAGCGGTACGGACCAGAGGGAGCAATTGGCGAGGTCGGGGCGGCAGGCGGCGCACTCGAGGTTGATTCGGAGGAGGCTGTGGCGCATTTCACGGACGAGATCGTTGGTGAAAATAGGGAGCTCGAGGAGGAGGTGGGGTTTTGAGGAGAGGCGATTGTGCTGCACGCAGAACCAGTCGTGGCCGCCGCGGTTGCCAAAGATGGTGTCGATTAGTCGATACCATGGATTTAGAGGGGCGAGGTGGGGCTAATGTGGTGGTGATGGTGGAAGAGGAAGGGGAGGTTGGGGTGGTTTTTGCGATGGTGTTGGTGGTGGAAGGGTGGCGGTGGCGGTGGCAGAGGGAGATGCTGATGCACTTATTGGTGGGATTATGGAGGGAGGAGAAGGAAATGGGTGATTTGGTGGTGGTTGGGGTGGTGGGGTAAAAATAAGGGAGGAGAAATCTATGGTGGTGATGTGCAGAGGTTCAAAGGTGGAGAAATTGGGAGTGGTGGGAGGGTTGGAATAAAAAATTAAAGTAGGGATAAAATTGTATTTTTGTATGCATAATTTTAGCAACTGTACTTTAATTTTACAAAATAAATGTCCTGTAGTGGTGGCCTTATGATTAAACCAACGAACCTGCTCAACCTTTCGATGACAACAATTGGAATCATGGGAGTTACACATCATACAAAATCTGGGGGTGACGGGTGACTTGGTGAGGCAATGAGCCAATAACTATTTTTGAAGAGAAATAGATTTATGTAATTATATTCAAAGAAGCATGATTAGAGGTATAACAAAAAAATCAATCAAAACAGTTGTCCACAATATATATAATATAAATTGCACAACGAATATTACATGTTTTGCATGTCATATATCATATGATGTGCACAATATATATTACATGTTACAAAGAAAGATGATGCTCCAATATGTATATATGTTATGCACAAGAGGTGATATGTTGTGCACCGTATGTAATAATATTGTGCATTTTATATTATACATGTTATGCACACTATTTTAACTATTTTGGCTGAATTTTTATTGTGTCCTAGTATTTCTTTATTCAAATCAATTCGCTCCTGTATATATACACTATACATAACTGGAGTGCGTTTGGATTGATTTTTTTTTTTTTCAAAGAAAAAAAATAAGAACATATTTTGAGAGAGTTTAAATTGATTTTAAAACATTTTAATTCAAAAATAATTTATCACTTTTCTTAAAAGTAAACGATAGCGAACTTCTAACAAATAAAAAATAAAAGCAGAAATGTTTTTTAATTAAATTATCTTAAACACTTACAAATATTGTTAGGGATACAACAAAAAAATCAGTTAAAACAGCCAACAAATAAGACTTTGGGTCACAATCATCAAACACATTAAAAATATATTCATAATTAAAATATTATTTGGGTCATAAAATATTAAATGAGTTTTTATTGGCTGTTATGACTGATTTTTTTTATTTGTTATTCCCAAGCATTTGTGAAAAACGTATTTATTGTTATTATTTAAACAAGTTCGGTAAGGGAGGCTCTAGCTCTTTAAGAACATAAGCTAATTTTTTAGAGCTAATGGTGCTTTTAATTAAGAGCTGCTCTTAAGATAGTTTTTAGAACTCATCCATGTTCTTTAAAATTTAAAAAGACAATTAAAACCTTTAAAATAACAAAAAAATCAAACTAACATTAATATTAATTAATTTTCTCTAATATTTATAACAATAATGCTAAGTGAACAATGAAAAATCAGCTCATACAGTCAATGAGCCTATTTATTTTGGCTTTGGTTTTGGCCTAAATAATCATTGAGATTGTAATGGGCTGAGTAATTATGGTCCAAAATCTCATTTATTGGCTGGTTTGACTGTTTTATATTGTTCATTTAGCATCACCCTATTTATATTCATTTAGTTATTATAGATTTTGGGAGCAATTTTAAAATATATTTTACCAAATGCTACAGAAATATCAAACCAAACATTCAATCATTAAGATGATATCACTTGTGAAATCCTCATAAAAAGTACTTCTCACTCCATTCTTATTCATACGCACTCTGCTTTACATATCTGGGCTATTGAATAAATATAATTAATTAAATCCTAATATTTAAAGAATTTCTTAAAAAAACTTTAATAATAAGTAATTTTTTAAAAAAGTTATTATTTTATGTATGGAAATAAAATAATATATACACTTATTTTAGTTTAAAGTGATAATTTTTAAAAAAGTTGTGTAAAGATTTTTTTTAAGAAAACTAAACATTTTAACTTTTCTATAAGTATTTAAAATAATTTTTTAAGAAGTTAAAAGTTATATAAAAAATTAATTCAAACATGTATACAGTCATTTTTACCGTATGAAAAAATTAAGAAAAGTGTTATCAAAACTCACTCCTATTAATTTTGTTTTATTTTTATAGTAAAACTACATGTACAACCAAAATATATTGATCAAGTTATCCACAATATATTCATACAATTTTGTGTATATCTACGTATGATTTTTATAAGTTTACGTGTGTTTTTGTTTTAAATAATTGTGTGCTCACTCTTTGTTAAACAACAAGTGTTCATTATAGTAAGTGTGATGCATGTTTTTTCGTGAATAATATTGTTTGTTAATTGTATATGTTTGTGTGTGCTCTTTATTAAACAAGAAGTATGATTTATAAAAAAGTGTAATACAAGTTTTTCAATGAACGTCATTATATATTAAATTGATACGCTTAGAACATCGTTATGGTCTCTATATATAAATATATATTAAATCCGACTTCGCCTTCCACCTCTCCTTGAACTCTGAGTTTAGCCAGAGTCTCTGATTTCTCCTTTATAAAATACACTCATACGTACCTTGAGTAATCATCAATAAAGGTCACCATATAACGGTACCCTTTGATTGATGGTCGTTTCACAGGCCCAAGTACATCTGAGTTAAATAACTCCAATGGCTCTTTTGCTTGAAACTTTGATGATTCGTACGGAAGTTGATGAGTCTTACCGTACTGACATCCATCGCATACGACGTCTTTCGCACCTCCAGTTGAGAGAGACCTGAGAGCATTGTCTTCTTCATCATCACCTTTAGCTTGTGATATCTCACGTGCCCAAGGCGTGCATGCCACAGATCCACTGTCTCGTTCTTTCGAGTCTTATCTACGTAGCAGTCTCTGCAGACATTACGTAGATTGACTCTAAATGTCGTCTCCTGAGGACTGGTTTGCCAATAATTTTTTATTCTTCATAAATCTTAACATCTTCTGGCCAAACAATATGTATCTCCCTGAGCTTGTCATTTGAGATACTGATATTAAATTTTTCTTCCACTCCAGATACACAATAAACATTCTCTACATCTGCCTGATTATCACTGCAGCAAGGTGAGATCACCACATTCCCAACATTTGTGATTGTGAATCTTGAATGTCTGTCGTCACTACGACTCAATTTCATTTGTACTCGGTCGTGCTCTCCAGCTTCTCCTTGTCTCCCAGTCATGTGATTGGAGCAACCTGAATCGATGATCCAATCCTTGTTGTAGTTGACAGCTAGTGATTGGTAAATGACTATGAGTGCAACTTCTTCCGGTGACTCCACAAGCTCTTCGCCAAAAACTCACTTCTTATCACGGAGATTCTTCTGTGATTGCGAATGAGGCAGAAGCTTCCCAGTCTTCTTCCTGGTTGTGTTCTTCCTTCATCTGACGAACAAAAGTTGCCGCATTGCTCTTCGTGGTCTTCTTTCTAAAACAACAGTCTCTTGAGAAGTGACCCCGCTTTCCACAGTTGAAGCAGGCATCATTTCGCCTCTTTGTCTTTCCAGGTTGTGACTCACCAGCTTGCTCTTTCCTTGTCTTCATATCTCTATTTTAAAAAAATTTGTTCACAGGTGGCTTCCCCTTTCCCTTTCTTCTACCAGTAAAGAGTGCTTCTTCTTCACTCTTCACTGATACTCCATTCATTTGTTTGACTAATGCTTCTTGGTCAACCATGGTCAACCAACAAATTTTCTAATTCTACAAGGGAAGGTTGGGTTGACCAACCTTGAACAGCGGTAATAAAACTTCTAAATTCGGGTCTCAAACCCCATGAACAATAATTCTTGTCATGCGTTTATCCGATATTTTTTTCATCTGGATCTAATTCAGATATCTCATGACAGATTACCTTTGTAAAATATTGGTTGATCGTCAGATCTCCTTGACTTGTGGACATGAGCTCATTCTCCAAGAGTTGTAGCCTCGTGTTGTTTCGTCTTCGAGAACAACTTCACGAACATGTCCCACGCTTCCTTTGGAGTCTCTGCTTTCTTGATATGTTTGCAGCATGTCGCGCTCTACTATGGTATTGATGGCGTACATCGCCTTTCCCCACCTTGATATTCCACTTGCGCAGTGCCTCCGCTTCGGTAGGTGGCTCTGTCTCTTTGCCTCCAACGATCTCCAAGAGATCTTGGCCTTTGAGGTATGACTCCATACATGTGAGCCATGTATCATAGTTCCGGGTGTTGAGCTTCTCGATTCCACCAACCACATGCATTTCTGCCATAGTGACTGGATAAAATTTTCTCACTGTTGCTTTGAGCTCAGACCAACAGCGTCACTATCCCAGACTGCGATTTTGCAAGAGCTCCCCCAGATCGAATGCTCCACCCACTTGAATCGGTCATAGAACGTCAAGCTCTGATGCCAAATTGTTGAGCAACGGAGGCTAAAAATAATTGTCAATAATATTACAACTTAATACCACTAGTGCACTTTATAATATTTAGTGCACATTGGGACACTACTATAATTATTTTACACACTCTTAAATATTGTTACACTTAATATATATTTGGTGTAGTACACTAACTCATCGTTACACTTAATATTTGGTGTAGTACACTAACTCACGACACACACTCAATGAAGCACTCACGATCACTTGGTGTACTCACACTCACTTTACTCTTGCTCATTGCCACTTATATAATCACTAAGGGCCAGTTTGGGTAAACAACTTATTTAAGCCCTTTTATAAAAGTAACTTCTGAAAAGTAACTATGAATAAGTTATTTTGTATGTGGATATAAAATAATAAAAAATTTTATTTCACTATTTTGAAAAGTGCTTCTAGAGAAGTCAAATAGTTTTGACTTCTCCAAAAGCACTGAAATAACTTCTGAATAAGTCATAAGTTACATAACCAAACAGAACAGAGTAACTTCTAATAAGTCAGAAATTAAAAAAAGTCAGAAGCACTGTAATCCAAACGGACTCGTACTTCACTCAGTATGTCTAATTTCTAGCATTACATTATTTTAATCATAATTTTTAGTGCATCTTCTAGGCTTAGTAATTATTAATCTGAATATCTAGATATTTATTTTACTATATTAGTTTAATATAGTTATCTAGATATTTATTGAGCATCAAATAGAAATTATCTAGTGCTAATATTTTGTAATGTAGATAATTCTAGAACTAATATTATTGTCTATCATTGTACACATTATCATTGCAAGATTATCATAGCTTTCACCCCAAACCCAAAGATCTTACATTTCTATGGTCATATTTGTTAAAGTAAAATTTTAATTCATCCACTATACGCTCCTTTATTTTATCAAATGTCTAGTGATTATTCATTGTTATTCGTCAATGTCCAATAATGTCATGGATAAGCATCTGTTAATTAGTCAAATAATTGTTTATCAAACAAAAATATGACTTAATTATATTACAATAAATGAACATTTAAGGCCATATGATGAGAATATGACTACCTAGAAGACCACCCAACAATTTCAGTTTTCTTATCCCAATGATTTGATTATGGAATAAGCAACATCTTTATTTTCGGTACATCTCATCTAATTATAACTAACTTAAAATATGATCACACGCTCCCCAATGGCTATTTGTTTTCCATTTAGATCTCATCATTGATCATCAACAACTCTCAAATTGTGCAACATAGTGCGAATCATGTTAGGAGCACCTAGTTAATGATGATTCTCTAATCATTATCAAATTATATATAGTTCAGGTCAGATGTTATATTCTATAATTTAATTCATGCATGATCCTAATCTTAAATTTATTTTCTATATATATGAAAAAAAATTTACAAACAAGTAACCTTAGAAAAGTAAAAGTATTCACATTAAAAATATTCATATTCATATTTGTTATACAATAATGGATTGACTTTGATATTCAAATTTCACTAAAACTTAACAATTTAAAATACCCCTAATAAGTATTTTAAGAACACATGTTAACAAAAATGTTTTAACTTTTATTATTTTAAGAGGTGTTTTAAAGGACATTTATTAACAAAAGTCATAAAAAACTACCTAATAATTTCATTTTCATTTTATCTATATCAACGTCTCCTCTAGTGACTACTATGGTAAAATACTAAAATTAATTTTTTTATAAAGTTGAAAAGGTAAATTTAGTCACACTTCTATAAATGTTATTATGTGATGTGATCTTCCATCAACTCACATAACTTTGGCTTATTAGTTTTTGTTCTTCTCGCCAACAATTTAGTTGTCACTCATCAACAGTTTTATGACTACCTAATTAATTAATTACACAATCAATAATGCTTTGACGTACAACAGAAATACGTCAACTTGTATCCAACGTGTGCTATTCATCTTACAGGATGTGTGCTATTAGCACACATCTGTAACATAGATAGCACACGTTGGATACAAGTTGGACGTATTTCTGTTGTACGTCAAGCATTATTATATTGTTACACAATATATATATATATATATATAATATATATATATATGATACACATCTCATCTTTCTTAACAACTATTAATAGTAAAAAATAAATAAATAAACTATCAATCAATTTTGAAATGAAAAATAATATTATAATAAATCATACAAATTTTGATCAAATTTGAAAGATGAATAAATTACACAAAATATATTACATATGATGAGCAAAAATATATTACACAATATTATGATAAATTGCACATCCTTTAAAAATTATATTACACATTAAAATAATAAACCGGTTATATACCTTATTAGAAATTAATCAGAATACACATGCACGACATTTAGAGCTTTCATATTGCATACATATAACATTGCATAAATTACACGTATCTTAGGTAGCTTTTGTTTAGAAAGTTGTACAATACAATACAGAAATACAGGTACAATATAATATAATACAATAAATTTTGTGTATTGCGTTTGTTTTAATATGTACAAAATTACTTTGTACTTATATTTTTTGTATTGTTTTATGTTTGTTTTAGAAGATAGTACAACTAATTTATAATAAAAGTCCAAATTATCCTTAATAAATTAAAACACTACTCTGCACCAAATTAAAAACCCTAACAACATCAATAAGCCCAAATTAAAGTTTATTAATAAAAATAAAAATCAACAAATATAAAAATCAAAATTATACAAAAGCTTTGTTTATTATTATTATTATAATAATAATATTAATAAAATAAAATAAGGGCGGGACCCACAAGGGTCCCTATTCTTCTTCTTCATTTTGGGCGCCGCCCAATCTTCTTCTTCTTCAAGATCAAGTGCTGCGCCCTAGCAACAAGTTTGTTCATGGAATTGTTCATGGAGGCTACAATGGAGTTTCAAGGATATTTCTACTTCTTTATTCACTTGAGTTCGATCTAATACTGCATCTTCTTTGTTAGATCTTTGCATTTGCTAGTTGCTAAGGGGATTCGGTGGAATGGCGGGGATTTGGTGGAGCGGCGGTTCTGGAGATATGGCGACGCGGCGGTCGGAGGTTGTGGTGGCGACGCGGCGGTCGGAGGTCGTGGTTCTTGCAAAGAAGATCTGGTGGAGGGAAAGGAACTGTGTAGGTGCTTATTTGGGTGAAAATATGGGGTGGAATTTTGAAAAAATAACATGGACATCTCTGGAACAAATTTTTAATTAAAAATTTGTATCTGTATCTGCATTTTGTATATCTACTTTGAGAATGGACACAAAATACAGAAAAAAAGTGTACAAATACAGACTGTCTTGTATCTGTCTCAATCAAGCAAACATGTTATTTTTACTTTTGTACTGTATTTTGTATCGTGTACGGGATAAACAAAAGCTACCTAATAGAGTAAATTACACATCACATTGCAAGAAGAAAAAAAATACACATATCATATAAAATATATTACACATAATATTATAATAAATTACACATACCTTAAAACACATATTACACATTAAATTAAATGAGTTACATGTATTTTATTAGATAGAATATAACATTATAATACAAAAACATATATTACACCTAACATTCTAAGATTACACATATCTAATAATACATCACATTACATATTCGATTGTGACAAGTACCACACAGATATATATTACACATACCTTGTAATATCTATTCACAGAACATTAGATTAAATTTCACAAACCTAACAAAATTATACATAATATTATAATATATTACACATACCTTGTAAAGTCTATTACACAAACTTTATAATAAAACATAATGCTCATATCTTATAAAACTTATTAGACATACCTTATACATCATATTTGCACATATATAATTTAAATTGATTACATACATGAAACTCATTACACATATTACACATATAAAACTTATAACACATACAAACTTATTACACATATTGAATTAGCACTACCGTAAATTTAATAATATTATGATGAAGGAAATATTATGAAAATGAACAGTAAATAGTTGTACCAATTATTATTATCATTTTACACATACTTGTAAGAGCACATTTAACACTTAAGTTTTAGAATAAGAAGTTTAAAGTAATAACAAATTATCATGTAAGCAATTATAAGCATTTTACACATATTAGTAAGTACATATTTAACACATAAGTTTTAAAATAAAAGGTATAAAATAATAATAATTTATCATGTAAGCAATTATAAGAATTTTACACATACCGGTGAGTTTTTATAAGCATTATACACATACTTGTGCCAATGATAAACATTTTACAAACAGAGAACAACAATTATAACAACAACAATTTTATACATACTTGTAATAACAAATTTTGGAATAAAAGGTATAAAATAGCATGAAAATACATATATTATTATATAAAGTTCAATACTCATATTACACATACATTTGTAAAACATTATAACTCAACGAACCTGAGTAATTGGATCATTGCATACAATATCAATGAATAGTGAGTTACATGGCTCCATCAATACTAAGACTTGGTTTGGTAATGTTGTGGCTCTTCAAAAGTTGCTGAGCTCTTTGAGCTCTCAAAAAGCTACTCTTAATGACTCCTAGGAGCAACACCCTTGACTCTCAAAAGCTAGGAGCAAAAGCTCATTAGCTTTTTAAGTTATCAAACACAAAAAAAGAGCTTATGTTTTTTTAGAGAAGGAGCACTTGCTCAATAAACTTTACCAAACTCACACTAATTAATTTAAAGCGAAACTGATTAGTTTAAAGCCAAACTAATTAATTAGTTTAAAGCAGCAATCATAAGTTGCCGTTTTGTTTTGCATAGTTAAAGGTAATATCAAATTAAAATCAAAATTGATCTTAATTATCTAATAGATTAATGCAAAACCCATTAATCTAGGGTTTTGCTAACAAGTGCCCTTCCTAAGAGCACTTGTTAAGGAAGTAAAATAGGAAAACTTTGTCTTGAAAACATTCATTTTTATATTTTCTATATAATGGGCCCATCATAATATTTTAAATTTTTTTTAAAGTGTCCTTAGGGCACTTATTAAGGATACTACAAATAGTAAATTTTTAAAAAAATTAAAATATTATGATGGACCCATTGCATAGAAAATATAAAAATGAATATTTTCAAAGACAAAATTTCCTACTATTTTACTTCCTTAACAAGTGTCCTTTAACAAAACCCTAGATTAATTGTATGTTATTTGGTTATTAATATTGCATTTATTTGTGTTTTTGTTTTTGAATTTTTAGACAAATAATAAATGAATTAACACACTAGTGTCTAGACTTTTCCTTAATATTAAACCTCTTGATTGAGTTTCAGCTTAAAGCTTAAGCTGGACTTGGACTTGGACCTAGGAAATTAAAGTCCAAAGTAAAATCTGATTCAGTCACCGTCTAGTCGATCGTCTACTGTTTTAATGCTGTGTCACGTGGCTCTCTTATGGAAGTCCTAAAAATGACTTTAATTTATTTGTGATCAGATGATCAAGCTTCGGTTAAAATAAATAGTTTTTTTTATCTGTCTAATTTTAATTGTACATACAAATTAAAGATGTAATTTATAATATTTAAAATTTTAAAAAATGTAAGTATAATTTATAATATTATTTTTATCACTCATTTTTTTCTTAATTACTCACTAAATTCATTCTCTTTCTTATATTAATTAGGAGTATAATTGAAAAAACTTAATAACAACCATCTAGAATTTCTATATAAACAAATAAAAAAAACATGCGGTCCTAAAATCGACAGATAAAAAATGGAAGTAGTACACTTCCTGCAATCTTTTTCAAATATTTTTTTTAAATTATACATGCTAATTAAAGTAATTATTAAATTCAATTGAAAATTTAAATGTTAAAATTATAATGATAAAAATATTCTACTATCGTCTATTATCACAGTTTATCTCTTCTTCAAATATGTAAATATATAAAAAGATATAATAAAAAAATAAATATTTTTTGAAATTATCATAAAAAGAAATAAAAGAAATCAAATAAAAAATATTTAAAAATTATCAGAAAAAATACTACTATCTTTATTCTAAAATAATAATCGTTTTAGGAAGAAAAAAAAATTTCACAATTATAGTTGTTTTCAATTTTTAATGTGAATTTAATTTTTTCATACCTATTATACTTCTAATATCATTTCTCTTTCTTTCTTGAATATTACTTCAATGGACCACTAGTCATCTTTCTTTTTCATTAATGTTTTAAGTAATTTAATCATTTTAATATATCATTTTATAAAACTAAGAATATTTATTGAATTTTTAATCTACGTGAAAAACCTTAAAATATTAATATTTTGGAATTGAGGGAGTAGTAATAATAATAATAAAATAATAAATTAAGATGTTTGAATGGTACGGTACAATTGTGTTGTACGAGGGTACCTTGACTGTTAGGGCGGTTTGCCTTGGGAACCAAACCTGCAAGAACCTGCAACATCACTTACTTTAATCTAGCAAAATGTGTTTCTTAATTGTGATTATTTAATAAAAGTTTTACGTGTTTTAAGATCTCGGAATACTTTTTATAGTAATAAAACTAAAAATATTTATTAAAAAAAATGCATTCTTATTGTTTTATAAAAATAATTTATTGATTTATTTTAATTTTTTTTAAATACATTATTTTAAATATTTTTTAAAAGTGTCTTAAAATATATATTTTATATAGGATTTAATTTTCATTCGCCGATAATGTATCATTTTTTACACAATTATCCAATCATGTACTGTCACGTCAGCTATGATTGTGTTTTCTCACCCACTATCTGAAAAACCATACAAATTGAGCGTTTTAATTGGATAACACTGTAAAATACTTTTATACTGTCAGTGCATCAAAATTAAACTTTTTTTTATATTATCTTAAAATATATTTATTAACTAAACCCATTTAATAATTACTTCTAATAAGATCTCAGTCCTAGTCACCCGTGATTTAAATAAAACCAACCCATATGGGTTTAACCTGCAAACAAGGAAACAGAGTTCTAGAATTACAGTAATCACTCACATGTGAACACAACTTCTTGAACTCTTACTCATCCTAACCAGGAAAACTACTAATCAGCTGGTTTCCCATGCGGCATGCATATTACATGGAAAGTTCAAGTGCTGATTGATACTAGTATTTTTCACTTAGAAATTAGTCATAATGCTGGACGTATAACAGAAATATGTTCAACTTATATTCAATGTGTGCTATCCATATTACAGGATGTGTGTTATACATATATCACATATACTTATAGCACACATCCTGTAAGATGGATAGCACACGTTGGACACAAGTTGGACGTATTTCTGTTGTACGTCAAACATTATTCGAAAATTAATGAATGAACTTTCGATCAGGATGGGTGCATCACATTGGGAGGGGCACATGTTAATTACTACTAATATGAAGTTCTTTTGTGATTAAAAGTGTGCTCAGATTTAAAAAAAAAAGTTATTATTAACATTAAATTTTATAATTGAACTAAAAGAGTTAAATATTAATTTTTTTTAAAAAGCTATTCTTTTTACCTTTTGTAAATAGATTAAAAACTGATTTAACTTTTTTTTAATAAAATTGACTTTGAACTAAGAAAAGTCATCCAAACATACCTTAACAAAGAAATAAGTTATTATTATTATTTTTGTACTCGACCAACGGTATCTCCCAGTCCGATAGGTCAAGGACTAATCCGTCGCAGTGTGGAGCTCCATTTAAGGGTTTAACCGCTGGCCAACAGGTTGCTGCATACACAAGACGGGGATCGAACCCCCGACCCTTACTTTATGTACGGAAGTACACTTTACAGAAGTAAGTCATAATGAAAAAAAATAATAATGCTAAGTAGACAATGAAAACCAACTCATAGAGCCAATGAGCCTATTTTAACTTTGGTTTTGACCCAAATAATCATTGAGAATGTAATGAGCTGAGTAATTATGGCCCAAAATCTCATTTATTGACTGGTTGGACTGATTTTGTATTGTTCATTTAGCATCACAAAAAAAAATTACATACATAATCGGAGGATTTAGATAAGATAACATATCAAAGTCACCTAATTGGACATTGGTTAACATGAAAGAGAAAGCTTTAGATTTTTCCCCCAAAAAATAAAAAAATACATTATTTCTACAAATACAATGAGAGATACATTAATTTCACTGTATGTCATGAATTTAAAATTATTTTACAAATTGTAGCAGTGCTACGATTTCACTAACAAAGCAAATTGTGCCTGAAATCGTAGCACTGTTACGAATTCAATGCAATCACATTTGGTGAATTACATTGAATTCGTAGCAGTGGTACGATTTCAGGCACAATTGGTGCTATGGTAGTGAAATCGTAGCACTGCTACGATTATCCCTTAAATTATTTTTAATTTTCTACCGACACATTACCATGGAAGATTAAAACAATTATTTCTAAAGTAGTTATATTCACTTGATAATTTACTATCAACATTAAAGAAAATTAGGAATTTATATATAACATGTTATGTATTATAGTATACAAATAATTAATTAAATATAAAATTGTTAATGGTAAATAAAAAATTGTTAACGGTAATCTAGATTAAATATAATAATTAACATGGAAGATTACCGGTAATCTAGATTACCTTGTAGATAGATTACCTCCAATTAAATTGCCGGTAATCCACATTACCTTGTTTAATATAAACAAATAATAACATTACTGGTAATCCACATTACCTTATTTGTATATTAAACAAGGTAATGTGGATTACCGGCAATTTAATTGGAGGTAATCTATCTACAAGGTAATCTAGATTACCGGTAATCTTCCATGTTAATTATTAAATATTTCTAGATTACCGTTAACAATTTTATATTTTTTATTTATATTTAATTATTATTGTATACTATAATACATAACATGTTATATATAAATTCCTAATTTTCTTTAATGTGATAGTAAATTATCAAGTGAATATAACTACTTTAGAAATAATTGTTTTAATCTTCCATGGTAATGTGTCGGTAGAAAATTAAAAATAATTTAAGGGATAATCGTAGCAGTGCTACGATTTCACTACCATAGCACCAATTGTGCCTGAAATCGTACCACTGCTACGAATTCAATGTAATTCACCAAATGTGATTGCATTGAATTCGTAACAGTGCTACGATTTCAGGCACAATTTGCTTTGTTAGTGAAATCGTAGCACTGCTACAATTTGTAAAATAATTTTAAATTCAGACATACAGTGAAATTAATGTATCTCTCATTGTATTTGTAGAAATAATGTATTTTTTTATTTTTTGGGGGAAAAATCTAAAGCTTTCTCTTTCATGTTAACCAATGTCCAATTAGGTGACTTTGATATGTTATCTTATCTAAATCCTCCGATTATGTATGTAATTTTTTTTTGTGATGCTAAATGAACAATACAAAATCAGTCCAACCAGTCAATAAATGAGATTTTGGGCCATAATTACTCAGCTCATTACATTCTCAATGATTATTTGGGTCAAAACCAAAGTTAAAATAGGCTCATTGGCTCTATGAGTTGGTTTTTCATTGTCTACTTAGCATTATTATTTTTTTTCATTATGACTTACTTCTGTAAAGTGTACTTCCGTACATAAAGTAAGGGTCGGGGGTTCGATCCCCGTCTTGTGTATGCAGCAACCTGTTGGCCAGCGGTTAAACCCTTAAATGGAGCTCCACACTGCGACGGATTAGTCCTTGACCTATCGGACTGGGAGATACCGTTGGTCGAGTACAAAAAATAATAATAATAACTTATTTCTTTGTTAAGGTATGTTTGGATGACTTTTCTTAGTTCAAAGTCAATTTTTATTAAAAAAAAGTTAAATCAGTTTTTAATCTATTTACAAAAGGTAAAAAGAATAGCTTTTAAAAAAAATTAATATTTAACTCTTTTAGTTCAATTATAAAATTTAATGTTAATAATAACTTTTTTTTTTAAATCTGAGCACACTTTTAATCACAAAAGAACTTCATATTAGTAGTAATTAACATGTGCCCCCTCCCCAATGTGATGCACCCATCCTGATCGAAAGTTCATTCATTAATTTTCGAATAATGTTTGACGTACAACAGAAATACGTCCAACTTGTGTCCAACGTGTGCTATCCATCTTACAGGATGTGTGCTATAAGTATATGTGATATATGTATAACACACATCCTGTAATATGGATAGCACACATTGAATATAAGTTGAACATATTTCTGTTATACGTCCAGCATTATGACTAATTTTCTAAGTGAAAAATACTAGTATCAATCAGCACTTGAACTTTCCATGTAATATGCATGCCGCATGGGAAAACCAGCTGATTAGTAGTTTTCCTGGTTAGGATGAGTAAGAGTTCAAGAAGTTGTGTTCACATGTGAGTGATTACTGTAATTCTAGAACTCTGTTTCCTTGTTTTGCAGGTTAAACCCATATGGGGTTGGTTTTATTTAAATCACGGGTGACTAGGACTGAGATCTTATTAGAAGTAATTATTAAATGGGTTTAGTTAATAAATATATTTTAAGATAATATAAAAAAAAGTTTAATTTTGATGCACTGACAGTATAAAAGTATTTTACAGTGTTATCCAATTAAAACGCTCAATTTGTATGGTTTTTCAGATAGTGGGTGAGAAAACACAATCATAGCTGACGTGACAGTACATGATTGGATAATTGTGTAAAAAATGATACATTATCGGCGAATGAAAATTAAATCCTATATAAAATATATATTTTAAGACACTTTTAAAAAATATTTAAAATAATGTATTTAAAAAAAATTAAAATAAATCAATAAATTATTTTTATAAAACAATAAGAATGCATTTTTTTAATAAATATTTTTAGTTTTATTACTATAAAAAGTATTCCGAGATCTTAAAACACGTAAAACTTTTATTAAATAATCACAATTAAGAAACACATTTTGCTAGATTAAAGTAAGTGATGTTGCAGGTTCTTGCAGGTTTGGTTCCCAAGGCAAACCGCCTAACAGTCAAGGTACCCTCGTACAACACAATTGTACCGTACCATTCAAACATCTTAATTTATTATTTTATTATTATTATTACTCCCTCAATTTCCAAAATATTAATATTTTAAGGTTTTTCACGTAGATTAAAAATTCAATAAATATTCTTAGTTTTATAAAATGATATATTAAAATGATTAAATTACTTAAAACATTAATGAAAAAGAAAGATGACTAGTGGTCCATTGAAGTAATATTCAAGAAAGAAAGAGAAATGATATTAGAAGTATAATAGGTATGAAAAAATTAAATTCACATTAAAAATTGAAAACAACTATAATTGTGAAATTTTTTTTTCTTCCTAAAACGATTATTATTTTAGAATAAAGATAGTAGTATTTTTTCTGATAATTTTTAAATATTTTTTATTTGATTTCTTTTATTTCTTTTTATGATAATTTCAAAAAATATTTATTTTTTTTATTATATTTTTATATATTTACATATTTGAAGAAGAGATAAACTGTGATAATAGACGATAGTAGAATATTTTTATCATTATAATTTTAACATTTAAATTTTCAATTGAATTTAATAATTACTTTAATTAGCATGTATAATTTAAAAAAAATATTTGAAAAAGATTGCAGGAAGTGTACTACTTCCATTTTTTATCTGTCGATTTTAGGACCGCATGTTTTTTTTTATTTGTTTATATAGAAATTCTAGATGGTTGTTATTAAGTTTTTTCAATTATACTCCTAATTAATATAAGAAAGAGAATGAATTTAGTGAGTAATTAAGAAAAAAATGAGTGATAAAAATAATATTATAAATTATACTTACATTTTTTAAAATTTTAAATATTATAAATTACATCTTTAATTTGTATGTACAATTAAAATTAGACAGATAAAAAAAACTATTTATTTTAACCGAAGCTTGATCATCTGATCACAAATAAATTAAAGTCATTTTTAGGACTTCCATAAGAGAGCCACGTGACACAGCATTAAAACAGTAGACGATCGACTAGACGGTGACTGAATCAGATTTTACTTTGGACTTTAATTTCCTAGGTCCAAGTCCAAGTCCAGCTTAAGCTTTAAGCTGAAACTCAATCAAGAGGTTTAATATTAAGGAAAAGTCTAGACACTAGTGTGTTAATTCATTTATTATTTGTCTAAAAATTCAAAAACAAAACACAAATAAATGCAATATTAATAACCAAATAACATACAATTAATCTAGGGTTTTGTTAAAGGACACTTGTTAAGGAAGTAAAATAGTAGGAAATTTTGTCTTTGAAAATATCATTTTTATATTTTCTATGCAATGGGTCCATCATAATATTTTAATTTTTTTAAAAATTTACTATTTGTAGTATCCTTAATAAGTGCCCTAAGGACACTTTAAAAAAAAATTTAAAATATTATGATGGGCCCATTATATAGAAAATATAAAAATGAATGTTTTCAAGACAAAGTTTTCCTATTTTACTTCCTTAACAAGTGCTCTTAGGAAGGGCACTTGTTAGCAAAACCCTAGATTAATGGGTTTTGCATTAATCTATTAGATAATTAAGATCAATTTTGATTTTAATTTGATATTACCTTTAACTATGCAAAACAAAACGGCAACTTATGATTGCTGCTTTAAACTAATTAATTAGTTTGGCTTTAAACTAATCAGTTTCGCTTTAAATTAATTAGTGTGAGTTTGGTAAAGTTTATTGAGCAAGTGCTCCTTCTCTAAAAAAACATAAGCTCTTTTTTGTGTTTGATAACTTAAAAAGCTAATGAGCTTTTGCTCCTAGCTTTTGAGAGTCAAGGGTGTTGCTCCTAGGAGTCATTAAGAGTAGCTTTTTGAGAGCTCAAAGAGCTCAGCAACTTTTGAAGAGCCACAACATTACCAAACCAAGTCTTAGTATTGATGGAGCCATGTAACTCACTATTCATTGATATTGTATGCAATGATCCAATTACTCAGGTTCGTTGAGTTATAATGTTTTACAAATGTATGTGTAATATGAGTATTGAACTTTATATAATAATATGTATTTTTCATGCTATTTTATACCTTTTATTCCAAAATTTGTTATTACAAGTATGTATAAAATTGTTGTTGTTATAATTGTTGTTCTCTGTTTGTAAAA